>JAPDSC010064125.1:0-17206 GCA_026290005.1 Latrodectus geometricus
CCTGGGTAACTCGGTTTTTCCTATTATCACCGAGTCTAACTACAACAAATTGGTGCCGTGACTATTTTTCAATTTTGATACCTAGGACATACATTTGGTACCGTGGCGCTTTGTCAATTTCAATACTTTGGACTGTAATTTGGTGTCATGACTGTTGTTTTTAAACTTTGTACTTAGGAAATTATTTTGATACTGTGTGTTATTTAAAATTAAATATTATAAAGCCGGTACTTTAAAAAAAAAAAAAAAATTTTTTTTTTGTTTGTATTGTCCTTAAATTTGGTATCATTAAAAAAAATTTTGAAGGAAGAAATAATTGGAGTTAGAGAACTTTTAGAATAATTTTGAGATAACAATTAAGAGTTAATAATTCTGAAATTATAAATGAATAAATTTTAAACGTAAAATATTGAATGCTTGGATAACTGTAATTTAAAAGTATTTTAAAAGATAGAATATATGGGTACAATATTTAACAAATATTATGAATATATATATGTATGAGACTGTTGAAGAGTATAATAAATATGTATATATATAATGATACAAATTATAAATAATATTGATAAAAGTATTGGTTATACAATTGTTTGTTAAATATCTGTGAGTAACAATTCAAGTAAATATTTATTATTGTAGTAGTATATGCATATGTATAGTATACTTTAAAAAAAAAAGTTACAATATTTAGATATTCAATATTATTGTAATTATTTGAATGATTAATATGCCTAGATATAGAGTTCAGAATTTAGATCCTAATCTCGATGATAATAGTACACATTCGCCAGCTAATATGGCAATGATTCAATTAATATCAAATTTTGAAGGTGATAAAGAATCGTGCGAATTTTGGTTTAACCAATTCGAAAGTGTAGCTTCATTGGCAAACTGGGGTGATTTTGAAAAAATTACAATTTTAAAATCCAAATTGATAGGCGCAGCGAAGAGATTTTTGATTGAAGATATTCAATTACAAAGAGAAACCTCTTTTGAAAATATAAAAGAAAAATTTTTAGAGCATTTTAGTGAAAAGCAATCGTTAATTGAATCAAATTTACAGTTATCAACTACGCAAATGTTTGAGCAGGAATCAGTAAAGACGTTTGCTGAACGTATCAGGCGAGCAGGTAGTCGCTTTATCGGTGTTGCCCAGATTATCAACAGAGAAAGTAAAGATATGTTTGATAAATTACTCCTATCGAGATTTATTGAGGGTCTTCTCCCAGAATTACAAAAAGAAGTCATTTTGAAAAATCCCCAAACATTTGAAGAGGCTGTGAAACTTGCCAGTGATGTGCAACATGCAGCATCCCTTTATGTTAAGTTAAGAGTAAATTCAGTAAATTCGATAATTAAAGAAAAAACTGAAACCGCAAATAATATAAGGCGTGGAAATGTTAATGTTGATAGGGAGAGACAATGTTTATTTTGTGGAAAGGCAGGGCATTTTGCCGCAAATTGCTTTCATTTAAAGAAATTAAATGAAAATTTTTCAAAAATGAATTTCTCCAAAAAACAAGCGGAAAAACGTTATAGAAATAATAACGAAAATTTTAATTGGGGTAGTAGATTTACAAGTCCGAATCAGCGAAGGAGTGACCAATTTGGGGGGAACGACAGAGCTTTAAACTCGCAAGCCCAAGGCGAAAATCCTCAGCCATTGGGCTACAGACGGCGAAATTAGGGGTGGAGCGAAAATTCGAAAACTAGAAAACTGCTCCCAAAATAAGTAAACAAAAAAATAGGAAGGGATACAGTAGCGTAGAGGCGCTTTCTATGAACAATACACAAATCGGTGTAATAGTTGAGGAACAAAATAAATATAAGAAAAGCGATGTAATAAATTTAAATAGCGAGGCTCTTGATTTAACAACTAAACATAAGAATGAAATTATGAAAACTACAGGAATTTTAAATAATTCTATAAAATGTAATAAAAGGGACTTACCGATTGTAAGGGGAGTTGTAGTGGACGAGTCGTTGAATGTGGGGGATGGATTTGAGGTTGAGGATCTGTCGGCGAGAATTCTGTTGGATACTGGAGCCTCAGTGTCTCTGCTGTCCCAGCTGAAATACAATAAAATAAAACAGTATACAAAAGTTAAGAGCATTCCTAAGCAAATAAATATCGTCACAATTACCGGGAAAAAAATTCATTATAATGATTGTGTAGAAATGTCTTTTAAAATAATTGGTAGAACTATAACAGATAACTTTTTCGTTACTAACCAAAAGTTTCCTCCGGATTATGATGTTATTTTAAGTTACAAAGCTATAAAAAGCGCTAATATATGCGTAAGTGGAAACAAAAATTATATAACTATTGATAAGGAAATAATTAGGTTGGAGGAAAATAAATTTGAATATAATGAAAATTATAATATTTTAAAATGTATTAACAAAAATAAAGTAATATTACAACCAAAAGAGAAAAAGATAATAACACTTAAAGTGCAATCTGAAATATCAGATACAGATGCATTATTTATATCGAGAGAAGTTAAATTACCGATTAGAGTAATGAATACTTTGGTAAGGTTAAAAGGAAATGAGATAAATGTTGTCGTAGAAAATTTGAGTGATGCTAAAGTAGCATTAAATAAAAGAATGGCTTTAGGACATGTGAACAAAGAAATAGATGTTATTGAAGTGTTAGAACAAGATATTCAGGGTAGATGTAATTTGATAAAAGCCAGTTCGGAAACATTAAACTTAAGGAAAGAAGAATTTAATATCAAAAATTTTAATCTTGACAATGTAAGTGAAGAATGTAGGGAAAAACTTGTTACTTTACTGGTTGAATATTTTGATATTTTCTCAGTAAATTTACAAACATTAGGTGAGACTGATGCGATAAATATAAAAATTTCAGTATCCGATAATACTCCGCAACATTCTAAGCCATACCCAGTCCCATTTGCCTTGCAACCTGAATTAAAGAAACAACTTCAGGAATTACAAGAGGTCGGGATTATTGAAGAGACAGACAGCCTGTGGGCCGCACCAATTTTAATGGTCAAAAAGAAGAGTGGAGGTTACAGATTGGCATTAGATTTGAGGAAGTTGAATTCAGTTGTTGAATTACTACCCATTCCACTTCCAAAGATTTCTGATTTAGTAGATAAAATTTCAGGATACAAATACTACACTACATTAGATATGTCGAATGCGTTTTGGCAGTTAAGAGTTCCACCAGAAGAAAGGAAATATTTAGCATTTACATCTATTTTCGGAAATTACCAATATTCACGCCTAGTTTTCGGCTTGAAAAACAGTGGAGCTTATTTCACTAAGTTGATGAATGAGAAGGTGTTAAAAGATTCAGATAATGAGGGAGTTTTTGCATATTTAGATGATATAATTGTGGTAGGAAATAATTTTGAAGAAATGCTAAAGAGAATCGAGTTAGTTTTCAAAAGACTTCGATTATTTAATCTAACTCTTTCTCCTACGAAATGTAAATTTTACAAATCTTCTATCAATTATTTAGGCTATAAAATATCGGCAGAGGGTATACAACCGATAGAGGAAAATATACAGAAAATTAATGATTTTCCAGTTCCTAGGACAATCCGTCAATTAAGAAAATTTTTAGGTATATGTAACTATTACAGATCTTTTATTAAAAATTGTGCAGAAATTTTACAACCTTTAGAGGAACTGTTACAGAGAGGAAAAAAGTTTAAATTTTCAAAATCTTGTGAAACTTCTTTTACAAAAATAAAAGAAATATTTTTATCTAGCCCTTTTATGATTCAGCCAAGGAAAAACAAAATTTTCTTTTTGAACACGGACGCGTCAAAGACCGCTATTAGTGCTATCTTATGCCAAGAAATAGAGGGAATATTAAGGCCTGTTCGTTATTTTTCACGTCGATTAAGTAAAGCGGAAATGAAGTATGAGAGCTCAAAAATGGAACTTTTAGCAATTATAGAGGGAATAAAACAATTTAAAGATTATTTGTATGGACGCAAATTTATCATTTTGTCTGACCATAAGCCTCTGAAATATTTCTTTAAACTAGAGAACCCCGCTCCTATCATTGCACGTTGGCTACTGTTCTTATCAGAATATGAATATGAATTCAGGCACATTCCAGGAGAAAGGAATTTATTGGCAGATTATTATTCGAGGGTAACAAATGAAGAAGTAAACAAAAATAGCAATATTAAAAAAATCACAGGAGTAAAGGATTCCCGTGAAACAAATTCAGAGCTGAAATATAGTGAATCATCACGAAAGAAGGGGGGATGTCAGGCAGCGGTTGTTCAAGCGGAGCCCTTTTCGAGACAGGCGCCGGACATCACCGCACCAGCCAATCAACACCGAACAGAGAGCGTGTCGAGGGAGAAATTTGTGTCGAACATAAGGAATGAGCAAGTGATGGATTTGGAACAATTAAGTTTAGCAAATATTAGAGAAAAAGCGAAAGATGATGTAGAGATAAGTCGAATTACTGAAGGTTTAAATAGAGGTAAACTACCATTTAAACAGGAAATAAGTCGGTTTTATATAGACAAATCAACAGGTATACTTATGCATTTAGGGAAAATAAAAGGGAAAAAGGAATTACAACCTCAAATTATATTACCGAAAAGTTTACAGAAGTACGCCATTCAGACTTCACATATGACTCATTTAGGAGCTGACAAAACTTATCAGGGCATAATTAGTAAGTATTGGTGGCGAGGAATGTACGCACATGTCCGAAATTATGTGAATTCGTGTGAAACATGTGGAAAAGTTAAACCAAACAGACAAAAGAAAAGAGAATTCGGGAATGTACCTATTCCAAATGAACCAGGCGAAATTTTAAGTGTAGATATTTGTGGACGTTTTGCGACAGGACACTATGTAATTAGTTGTATAGATAATTTTTCTCGGAGAATCGAACTATTTCCAGTAACGAATATAAAAACGGAAACAATAGTTCGAAAATTATTAAAATATATGTCCGCTTATGGTAAGGTCAAGTTTATACTTTCAGATAGAGGTGGCCAATTTACGGCAGAAATGCATAGAGAATTAAACCGACAGTTAAAGATTAGAAATTTATTTACTACTCCATATCATCCCGCTGCAAACGGTAAGGTGGAGCGAATTCATGGATCTCTTAAGAATACGTTACAGTCATTAGGCAATGAAATAGATTTTGAATTAGCGGTGAATTTACACGCTGCATTTTATAATAATTGTATACATCCAGCTACTGGATTTACTCCAAATCAGCTATTTTTCGGGAGAGATCTCAAGTTGCTAACGGATAATTGGGAAATAAACCCCCAGGCACAAAAATTTCTGAGTTATAATACATTTTATGAAAAAACTGTTCAAACATTTAATACATTTCAGAAAGAGGCTAAGGAAAATCTAATTAAAGCACAAACAACACAAAATTTAATACAAAAAAAGAAAGCGTGTTCTTCTAAGGTGAAAATAGGGGACACGGTATTTTTAGATGAATCGACACGTTTCCGTCGTCGTTTTACAGGACCTTTTCAGGTCATAAAGATTAATTCACCAAATGTGGTGACTATTGAATCAAGGTTTTCCCCAAGTATTTATACTAGAAAAGTAAATACAGCTCGACTGAAAATAATGAGCGAACGACGCTCACATTTATGCTAAGCATGAGTAAATACTTTTGCCCTACCGGAGGACAAAAGCGTCGGGAAAGGGTCAGTCCCTCTTAGCGGGAAGAAGGAACAATGGCGACGGGGTGAATACATGTCATGATGGAGAGGTCATAAACATAGGACACAATGAACAAAATTTATATAAGCCCTAAATTTACAATGGCAAAAGGATGTTAGAGAATTTAAGAAAAGGAAAGGAATAAATGGGTTTACTTACATAAAGCCTGAAAAGAAAAAGGTTAATTTTTTACTTTACCTCTGTTACACAGGCGAAGCAACGATTCTGACAAAATGTTTCCAACAACAAAAAAGGAAATGGCTAATTTTTCCCCTTTCCTTCCTTCAAAAGTACTGGTCAACAAACCGGTTGTCCCACGCCAAACTGGACTCCTGGGTCCTGCGAGTGTAAGGGGGGGGGATTACCCTAAGAACTCTCTTTTTCTCCCATCGTTGTTACGGGGAACAGGCGTTTTTTTGCGCTTTTTAATTATTTATTGATAGTTCTCGATTTATTAAAGCAAATATTACTACGGCGTTTAAGAAACATTGTTAACAAAATGAGAAAGTGAGAACTGTGGTGAAAAGCAGTTAAATAAAGCAGGAAAATTTTAAAATATTGATAATTGTATAATATTTTTAAAATAAAAAAAAGGACCAAATTAAAAATATCTCATGATTTAATAAAATATACATATGGATATACGTTGTTCACTTATAATTTTTTTTTCACTTGTATTTGTATTTATTTTTTTTAATTTTACTTATTTTTGCTTTCTGTTAAATATATTTGGCCAGTGGAAATGAGAGAGATGACTCACTCGTAACTATGATTATATATAGATTTATATTTCTTGCATAGACGGTACTTAATTGATCTACAGTATTCTTATGGACTAATAAGAGAAATGTGAACTATTTGAGTATATAACATGAAAAAAATGAATATGTGCATTGTGATTCATGAACATTTACCGATTGTGCTGATATTTAACATGGACTGTAAATATCTTATATGTAAATTTTTTATAATGAAATGTTTTTACTGTTTTATAGAATATGGAATGCTGATATGAATGCTTAAATCCAATGAACTGGATCTACTAAGATGATACTATATAAATTGTAAGATTATTCATGTGAAATTTGATAAGTTGGTAAAATATTGTGAGACATGACGGTTGAAGGATTGGCTCTCAAATTCTATATGCCTGATAGTCTCATGATAACTTTTGATAAATTTTCTATTATTTACTCTTTATATATATATTTTGCTTAAATTGTTAAAAAAAAAAAAAAAAAAAAAAAAAAAAAAAAAAAACAAGTTTTTTTTTTCTGTAAGTGGGGGAGGATTATGTCGTAGTGCAAACGACATAAAAGGAGCCGCAGAGGAAACAGATGTTACTGTAAATACATTCTGTAACAATTCCTCTCGGCAGTAGTTTTGTAAAATATAAAAGAAAGGAAACATAAAAATTGGAATATAAAGAGACAAGGGTAATAAAGAAATAAAACTATATATTTCAGAGTGGCACCCGAAAACTGCACTTAAAGTTTATTGCAGTTTTCCATCCCAGGGTCCTTTTCCCCTTGGGATGTATGGGTGGTCCATATGAAATTAAAATATTCTCCTTTTTGTTTGTGTGTGGCCAATCAAGGGTTTTGGAGGGGAGATTTCTGACCATTCCCTGGAAGCCTAACACCGATGAGATACAAGAAAATATCCAATAGAAGAAAATGGGAGGAGATATGAGTGCAATAAAAGTTAAGGAGTTGAAGATGGAGAGGAATTCAGATTCAGATTCGTATTCAGATTCAGATTCGTATTCAGAATTCAGATTCTGATTCAGATTTCAGAATTCACAGATGATGATATGATTTGAAAGAACTACAACAACAACAATAAAATAAAGGAGTTGAACCGAGGAAGACACTAAGCCTCCGACGAGGGATATGGATTGAGACCTATGTGACACCGATTAGATATGGGAGAACCAAGAATTCGATGAGATAGAAATATAGTTCTCCGATGATAGAGTGAAATTGGTGGAGAGGTGAAGCAGACTTACCCGAATGAGAGACATGGAGCAGACGGGGTGATACTGGAGCAATGCGATGATGAAAGGAGAGCCTAAAGAAAGTGTATCAGCAACTGTACTGACCTACCAAGGGGGATGCACTATAAAGGGGGTGAGTCATTTTAATCTCTTCTTCAGGACCCACTGGCCGCACAATGTTTTATAAATATGCTTTTATATGTTGATAAGACATTTAATCTTTAAATATAAACTGTAAATATTTAAATGTAAATAGTAGTCCAATAAAATTACATTATTATTATTATTATTTAAATTGTGTCATTCTAATATGTTCTCATTTAATCTCCACTATTTCTAAGAACCTGGGTAACTCGGTTTTTCCTATTATCACCGAGTCTAACTACAACATATATATCAATCAGTATTGTGGGTATCGGAAATTATTTATATTTTGTTTTGTGTCTTCACAAGAAAGGGAAAAAAATTTGAAATTTATTTATAAGTTGAGCAGAAAAATATTGTCATACATGAAACAATATATTTCTAATTTTTATAATGAAATATCATAGATAAATGTATAATTTAGATGTTATTTTAATGTTCATATATTCATTTATTATTTCATATATTACTTATTAAAGTTTTTTATTTGATAATTATTTAAAACACCCTTTAAAAATTATGAATAATATATCAAGTTTTTTTCTCACTTATATGGATTAATTTTTATTAATGAAAGATGGGTATTAGAAAGTCTTAAATGTTTGCTGAATTAGAAGACCCCGTAATTGAATATAATTTTTTTTATTGAGAATTATCGTGCTACTGTTGATATTGTTAAATTTCATTCTTGTAAAGTCTAAATTATTTAATGCATTGAAAATATTGACGAGATATGATTTGAACACAGCTGTCACCCATATATTCTCGGCTAACTATAAGTACATTCGATCAAGCAAATAACTTCTACAAACGGACATTAACTACATCAATGTATTTAGTCTATGAAAAAACACCTATGAAAAAATTTAGTTATACATTTCGAAAATTTCAAATGTTTTAAGACAAAGCATTTTTTAAAAATAATTATATCGCTTCAAAAGCTTTGTGGATTGACAACTTATAATACTAAATATTTGAAAAAAAGTTCGGTAGTTAATCAACTAACAAATAATTGACGAATAAAAAAAATAATGAAAACTCTAAAAACTTCACGCGTTTTATTCGCAGCAAGATTATTTGCAATGATTATTTTTATTTATTTACACAATCACAGTTTTTTATAACTTTTCTCTTTTCAATGAAACATATGTTTGTTATACAAATGATTACAAATGCTAAATTTAGTAAAACATTTTTTAAGAAAATTTTTAAACATTTAACTTCTAATTCTTTCTTCATTTATTCATTATAAACTAAAAATATTTAGCTAATCTTTATTCGATTAATTCGGTTATTGCAAGCAAATTCCTAATTTCAATTTTTCAAGACTGAAATACTGATAAGGTAATTTCAATCATAATTCAGGAAGAAATATCAAAAAAATCATCGGGAAAATAAAGTAAAAAAATCAAATGCATTACTGAAATTTATATAAAAATAAATTTAAAACGTACGCCATTTTAAATAAAAAAATAGTGCATTTCTTTTGAGTCTTAGAGCATGTAAACTGTCGTAAAATTATTTTACATCAGTTTCCAATTTAAATAATTTAATCTCCAGCCTCTCCCTTCACTGGTTTATTTTTGTCATCAATTTTTTTTAGAAATAAAAAAACTTTCATTTAAATATTAAGACACTTTTTGTAAAAATAGTACTCTCTTGAAGTAAAATTAAAAATTAACTTGACAAATGTGAAATCCTTTTGAAATTAAAAATGAATTTTCAGATGACTTACAATATTGTTTGTATATAGAAGTATATTCTTTAATTTACTCCATGAAACGTTTTATATAAAGTTAAAGAAACTACATATGTTGGAGTTTATATCAATATCTTTTGATTTTACTTAAATTTTGTTTATTAAAATTAATTATTTCTCAAAAATATAAACAATTTTTTTTATTATTATATCTACAGTCACATTCACTACAGTCATTTTCATTTTTAAAGTTTTATTACGTTATGGAAACCACAGTAATTTATAGAATAGATGTGTTATTCCATATTATAATATAAATCAAGTTGCTATGAAAATTAATATCTTCATAAATTCTTCTCGAGAATTAATCCCTAAATGTGAATCTTGGATACTTTTAGGAGAAAAGTATTTATTACATCTTTTTTAAAATAAACCTAAATAAACAGTCTTTTTGCACAAAATAAACATAAAAATTTGTCTTATACGAAATTAAATACAATGTATACAGTAAATATTTCTATAGTATTTTTAAAACTGAAATATTTGCTTGGTTAAATAATTTATATTTTCCCTTCTATTAAATTTTATTATCAAAACAAACTTAAATTCATCAAATACAATTGTTTTGACATTCTAACTAAAATTACAGTTAAGTTATAATAACATATAAGTATTTTATAGTATAGGTGTATTATGGCAAATTGTAAATCAAATCATAATGTTATTAAAATTTAAATCTACAAAAATGAGCATCAAATATTAACCATACAAATCCATTTGAGCACAATTACAAGAGAAAATTTTGCTATATAAACTTTCCAATCACATTACATATATATACCTCTGGAAATCTATATTCAATTTAGTTAAAAAACATTTAAAGTTGATAAAACCTAAATTATAAAAATCTAATCATTATCTCCTTAACAAAATCTCATTTTAAAATGTGAAACATTTCATTTTTAAATTAAATTTAAATTATTGTTTAGTTAGATAGAAAATCTCTTACTGTTACAGTGTACTTGTTTGCCAATATATTTGAAACTACAAAGTTTATTTATTTTTTATCTCAATAAAATATTTTTCAAAATTTTCTGCAATGAATGTTTATAAATCTTTTAATGTTTCTCAAAACAGCAACAACAGATACTTTTTTTATCTGCATGAATATGCGCAAAATTATTTAAATCCTCTTTTTTCTGTCCAAGTATTGTCTAAAATATTCAATACTAAAAGTTTAGAATGACTTCACATTTAAGAGTTTAGATCACCTTTTCGCGAAAATGGTTCCTTGCTATATTCACCATCAACTTCGGCATGAAATCTCAAATGAATATCAAGGTCAAAGTTTCGAGAAAATAGTTTTCAATAATAGCCACAGATAAATGTTGTCACAGTTATAAAAATGAATATTTTATCTCTACTTCTTTCCAGTGTAGAACAACTATTTAAAATCTGAATATGAATATTTAGATGAATTAAATTTATTAAGAAAAATATTTACCAGAATATTCATAGTCAAAAGATTTGTATCAAAGATGTCTCTTAAATCAAGGTTATAAATAAATTTATCCGAAAAATATTTCCCACAATATTCGCAACCAAATGATTATATGCCAGTATGAATTTTTAAATGCCTTTTTAGACTTCTTTTAATGCCAAAGCGCTTTCCACAATAGTCACAACCAAAAGGTTTTTCATCACTATGAGTACTTAAATGTCTTTTTACATGGCTTTTGCTGGCAAAACGCTTCCCACAATATTCACAACAAAAAGGTTTTTCACCAGTATGAGTCCTTAAATGAAGTGTCAGATTGCCTTCTTTTAAAAAATGCTTCCCACAATATTCACAACCGAATGGTTTTTCACCAGTATGAGTTCTTACATGTCTGTCTAGAGTAATTTTTATGGCAAAGAACTTCCCACAATATTCACAACTGAATGGTTTTTCACCAGTATGAGTTCTTAAATGAGGGTTTAGATTGGCTTTGTCAGCAAAGTGCTTCCCACAATATTCACAACCGAATGGTTTTTCACCAGTATGAATTCTCAAATGAATTTTCAGTTGGCTATTTGTTGGAAAGAACTTTCCACAATATTTACAACTAATATATTTTCTTCCTCACTTCATCTTTAAATGAAAATTTGCGTTATATTTTTTTAAAATTCTTTTTCTCCAGTATTTTAAACCGAAAGTTTCTTTTCCAGAATGGGTCCTTGAGTGAATGTTTAACTTTCTCTTAGAAGAAAAATTTTTCCCACAATGTATACAATTTAAAAACTTTTTAATCAAGTGAAAACGAACATGGTACTTCAGACAAAGTGTAAAATTAAATTTCCTTCCACAAAGGTAACAAAAATAGATTGGTTTACTTGTATGGGATTCTGTACTCAGATTTTCGCAAGTAATTGAACTGGAATTTTCTTTCCCAATAATTTTATCACTGGCTTCTGAATTTGGTTTATTGTTAAGACACATATGTTTTTCGAACAATTTTCTTTCACCAAAGTTTTTCAGACAATGTTCACAATGATAGGGCTCTTCTCCTACGTGAATTATACAATGAAAATCCAGGGAATTAGCAGAACCAAAAACTTTTGGGCAAATCCAACATTTAAAAGTCATCCTTTAATTTGTTTTTTTCCTTTGAAAAATAATTCAGGAAATTATTTACTGCTTCATGAATTACGATTGATTCATAAAGATTGCTTCAAATGTTGATCCCATTAACTTCTTTAATTTAATTATTTAAATCCGAATAATCATTTACCTTCAATTCTCCTGAAGTCTTGACAAATTCTGGTGATAAAGGTTTTCACTTCATATGAAAAAATTAAATTATAAAAATACTGCAATTCAATTCATTTCATTTCATATTTATTATTTTATACGTGTTTGACTTCAGTTTAATTTTCTGCCCAAATGCACTAATATATGATTATATGATGCCACACAAAATTTCTAAATGAGCAACTGTACATTTTTCAATCAAAATAGCATTTGCATATGATCAAAACATTATCTAACACTAAAGGCAATTAATAAGCCCAGATTGCTATTTTGCCATTACTGTGGTGTGCATGTTTGGAAATTTAAAAGTTAAATTATGTTATTCATTAAAATAAATTTCAACGAATGATTTGACTTCCTTTATAAGGAACTGGTATTCACGATAAGGAACTGATATAATATAATAAAATATTAAAGAAATAAAATTTGACTTTTCACTTTGCTGATACAGGAAATTGGAATGCCTGTGTGTTTTAATCACTAACTTTAAATTGGGAAAGATATCAAACATTTTATGTTAAGTATTTTAATCTTCATACTGTAAGACATTAGTTTTAAATGCTCAGGTCAGTATGCATAGAACAATGAAGCAAACTACCAGAAATAGGATATAGAGTAAAAATCCAAACTTATCGTAAAACGGTATATTATATCAATAATAAAAATAAATGACGACATTTTCCCTCTGTCATTTAAATCACGACTCAACAGATTTAGACATTGTTAGCATTTAAATTTCTTTGCAAAAATTATTTTAAAGTATACTTCTTATATCTTAATCATCTAACTTTCTCCTTTATTTTGTCAATAAAATAACTATGGGAAACTTAAAGAAACTCATTAAAAATATGTTTCTTAAAAATTTTATCACGTCATAAAGAAATTACTTCAAATTTACCTACGTACTAATAACATCCTTTATTTTCTTTAATTTAGGGTTAAATATTGTACTTTGGCTATTGAGCCAAAATTTAACTGTTGATTTAATTGCTGAATTTAATATTATCCTTTTTTAAAAAGAAAATATTTGCTACTCTATATATTTAATTGAAGTAAATGTTATTTCTCAGACATTGGTGTTTAAAAAATTCTAGCAACATAGAATATTTCATCAGTAGATAACAATGCATTAACAGATTTAAGGAATATTCAATTTTATTGAGTAAGAGAAGATTCCTCAGAAAAGTAAAAAAATTTTCCTTCTTAAAAGAATGTATGTATTTATACCAATGATACAATAAAAAAGCATTAATATAAATTCTATATAAAAATGCACATCTACTAGCATAAAAGTTAAGCATCATCATTTTAACTGGAATAATGAATGAATAATTAAATAAACAATAAAGTGAATTATAGTATGCATAGTGTATTACTATAGCTTAAATTAAACACTTATTCACTTTAAAAAAGTTCTAAATTTTTAGAAATCAATTTTGAAATAAGTAACAGCTGTGAAATTTTTAGATGAACATTTGGATTAAAAATATTGTAATTCGTTTCTCTAACGGATTATAACAAATTTGCAATAATAGTTAAATAGCTTACTACTTCTAGTTTCTGAAAAAATTCTAACATGATAAATATTCTGGTGCAGCTGTGGAAAATGTCGTTCCTTTAACTCTATACTTTAGTTTTATATATTTTAAACAAATTTCCACAAATGATAAAAAGTCAAATTCTAATTGAAGGTTGAAAATTATACTCTTCAATACAACAGAGTCATGTGTATCCCATATCAAATGTGGATGTTTTTTCAGATCAGGAGTAGTAGTTTAGGTAAAATACATAACCTGAATCAATGACTTTTTCGAGCAAGAGATAAAAATAAAGAATCAAATATGTTGATAAAATTTTAAAAATATTATGGTTTCTTCTCTCATGTTTCTTGTAATTTCTGGACCTGTCATGTTTACAATAAAAATGAATTGGCATACATCATGTTCACAATATTCTCCAAGTCAAAGGATACATCTTTTCATTTAGAGGACAATGTTGTTATAATTAAGAAAGGCTGGTCAGGTTTTACGTTTTCAATAAAGTTAATGAAAATAAATATGTTTGAGTTTATATCAATATCTTTTGATTTTATTTCAATTTTGTTTAATAAACTTAAGTATTTCTCAAAAATATAAACAAAATTTTATTTTTTATTATTATGTCTAAAGTCAGAAATCTGTCAGGTACATCGGAAACTTTAATCAATTTTTGTCAAGAAAGGGATAAAGAGTAAGTGAAGCTAGAAGTTTTATTTATAAGTATCCTTTGATAAATTCGACTGTACTAGAAATTAGTGTTCAAGATAAAAATGGTTTGCTATCGCCCGGGATTTTAATTAGTAGATCATGAAAACACAATGTCTGGTATTGCTTTACATTCATTTGAATAATGTGGAAGTTGAAGCAGAAATGGGATCACCAGATTCTGAATCCTTTGTTGGTCTTTAAAAAACGTTGAAATGTGTGATGAGGTTGGTAGTGTAGTTTAAACACATGCAACTTCTCAAAGTTTGGTGGACTTGCGACTTTGCTAACCTAAAACATATAAAGACATTATTCATCTAGAGATTAGCCAGAAGCAATGACTTTAAATTACGCAGCAGTGAACGTTCATACTTATTAAGTGAAGCATTTTTAAGTACCTTAATATGTATAATAATAAACTTTTAATAAATTAAAATTTTCGTTAAAAATACCAAATTTCTCTTGTATATTCTATTAAAATTGAATCTATTACTTTGGAAATAAGTTAATTAAACGAAGCATTGATTATTCGATTTCAAGTTTTTGATCTTGTTTCTTTCATGAATTTTGTATTTATAGGGTATTTTAAAATAATAATTCAGTATTTAAACACTAATCTCGTATATTGATAACAATCCATTAATTCTTCTTTGCTACTCTATTACGTGAATTATAAAATGTTACTTTCGATTAATAATATGATATAATATTATATAAAATATTGCTTATACTTTTCCAGAATTCACGATTAAAATTTCTCTAATTTCCAAATGTCATATTCGAACTTGTTTTGTTGCCAAGTTATTAAGAATTTGATGCAGAAATAAAGAATCTTCTAGAAGTCAGAATAGTATTTTTTGTGGATTTCTGAAACAATGCTGATCTGTTGGTTATTGACACTTTTAGACTCATTGTATCTTTTGCGTAACATTGATTGTACTATTTTATTTTTTTCTATTTAAAAAAGTACTCATTTTTGCTTTATTTTTCTGCTCAGTTTCAAATAATTTCTTCAGTTGGAACACTATTTCTTTAACTCAATCGCAGAAGACATTTCCAGTTATTCTTCGTTTTAACTCTGAGTTCCAAAAACTGCACATTCAATTCTTATTTCAGAATGTTCCTAAAAAGCTATTAGAGTTTATTCTCCTGGATGTTGAAAATACAAGCTTACTCCAAACAATATTCTTCCATCTTTCCATCTTAAAAGAACTTATGCTCATTAGATTTGAATTAATGCGCGTAAAATATTGCTGAAGTTGTGGTCTTGATATATATTCCGAAACATGAAACTAAGAGCTTAAAACAATGATATTAAAAGGAATATTCTTCAATATTAATAAATGAAACTACGTTTTTTTTTTAATAGGAGAAAATTATTCTTATTATCTTATGCCAATTTTGTAATCATGTCTAATAACAAACTCTACAATATTTTTCGGTAGAACACTAAATAATTTGTAAAATTTTTAAAACCTGATTTTTATTGCTTGATATTTTAATTCAGTTAATCTTGAAGATATAATACTTATGAAAATGACTTAGTAATATTCAAATTGAAGATTATCGATTAAAATGATGTTAATTCAAATTTACCGTTATATTTTACTTTGTAACAAATTACCTATAGTTTAATATTCATCATAAATTTCCATAATATATAAATAAACTTAAGTAATAAATTCAGAAAAAGAAAAATTTATTTGATTTTCGAAACTATGCTAATTTTATAAACGGTAGAATTAAAAAAATAATGAGACCTCTAATTTTCAAACTAGTGTAGTAATTGTTCAGATTTTCAAAATCAGACTTTTCTAAACTAGGAATCCTATGACAGAAGTTAAAAATTATGTGTGTCATTGAATTGCATAAATAAACCTCTAATTATTGACCTTTATATTGTTTCGAAGAGACGGAAATTTCAATTCATGAAGTGTGGAACTCTTACTGAAGGTGTTAATATTATTAGAATTGTTATGTAATCTTGATAAGTATTTCTAAAAATTTAAAATTAAATAAATAATATTGTTTCAATATATTTATATTTTCCAATTAAAATAATAGTTTCCTAGATAATATTTTAAATTCCTCGCATTCTCCATAAAGAATACGGGATTATATCCATTAACAAGTAAAACTGATAAATATTCATTAATTTATCACATTAACTGAATCTATTGAGGATTATGCAAAATTGCCGGGAACTATACATTATCATTGGTTTAATCTCTTTTTCTGTATCATTCAAATTTGTATCAGTTTGCTTACTGCTGAGCTGGCAGACGAAAATTTTGCACGCGCTGACTTTTAGATCAAACGTTTACTTGATCAAATACTACTATTCTTGAACAAGCATATTGATCCGATACATTTGGCCCGCGTATTAAAGATGATAAATTAGTTGGGAAAAAACCGCAATTAACATCTAAATATTAGTTATAGAGTAAAATTGAACTTCTCCCAAGTAAATTTGTATAATTTAATATATTTTTTAGTTTTTACTTGCAACATATAATTTTAAAATCTAAAATTATTTCTGAATAATAAACAAACATCTCAAATTTAAAGCCTTCCCTGTGGGAATCAATTATGTTTTAGCATATTAGATTAGAAAAATATTTTTCTACACACGGAAA
>JAPDSC010064147.1:0-16724 GCA_026290005.1 Latrodectus geometricus
AGTTGCCGAAAATCGAGCTGTGACGTCACGTAATGTTAAGTCTATGGGAGTTGCTCAAAATGAAATATCGGCAACTCTAATGTAATAGGGGCTGTTAGTCATTTGTTTCTTCATTATATAAAACTACTGTCTGTAACAATATGAAAAAAGAATTTGATAGCTTTTATGAAAAATGTATTGCATACTTGGAGCTCCGGAATAATGCGTTGGTTACTAAAGATTAAAGAAAAATTATAAAAATAGCAATGATTATCCCAAAATAAGTCAAACTGTATGAAATTTTAATATGTTGGTAAATAAAAGGAGTTGAAGCATTTGGCATTATGCAAAAATCGTGGCGCTGGTGTTGGTTTGCGAGTCTCAGATCAAGGCGACAATTGCCGTTGCGTGTCTGAGATTAGAAATCTAATATAGCGAAATTGTAACAATGGCTTCCAGGCAACAGTTGACCGTATAATTTCAATGGATAGCTATTGAAAGACTAAAAGCACGGCAAAGCCAGATAGAAGTGGATAGATGGCTGAATGTGAATCCGTCTGTAATTCATAGACTTTCGCAACAATTTATAACCACAGATTTGGCATCCAGGAAGTTCAGACAGGATGGTCGCGCGCTACCATGAATGCCTATTTGTCCTAATACTAATGAAAGAATAGAACTATAACGGCTGAACTCAGATACTCCCTTGCAGCATGCTCCGGAAGGTTGATATCCAGATAAACAGGTTGGTATCCTGATGCGTAGAAGACTAAATGAACGTGCTCTTTATACAAGGCAACAAGTCATTTGCGACCCGGTCACTAGGTGGGAACGTTTGCAATAGCCACGTAAGCTGATCCACTGGATGAGTGGTCAATGGGAAGCTGTTTTCTTAACGGATGAGTTTATGTTTATCCTCGAAATTGATAATATGTGCATTTTCATTTGGAGAGAGTGTGGAACTCGTTTCCATCCATTAAACATCCGTGAAAGAGATGCATACGGGTCAGACAGCTTCTGTGTTTGGAGTGGTATCACTTTGGGTAGACGTTCAGACTTTCATGTCTCTTCCTTAGGAAATGTGAAGGCTGACACCTATAGGGATGATACCCTGGATGCTTATGTGCACCCTTATGCAGGGCAATAGGTAATGCTTTTCCACTACATGATGATAATAAGAGACCACTTTTGTTGTAAGAGTTAAAATCGGAATAGCTCAAGATTAGCATCGGGGATGCTAATATTGAGTAGAAAATAATGGAGCGCTTGCTGTGCCCAGCTCAATCGCCGGACCTTTACCCAATTGAGGGTGTTTGGGATGCGCTAGGACTACCTATAGCTGTTCTCAATCTTCCTCCCAAACCATAGCCATGCTTTCAACTGCTTTGGAAGAGCAATGATTCGTACTTTGTACGCAATTAATAGACAGGATAATTAAGACCATCAGACATTGCTACATGTGCTCTTTTGTTTCTTAGAAAGATCAAATCCCATATTAAAAGTATTTTTCTTATTCCAAACATACACTTTCCGTTTATGCATATGCTAATTTTTATAACATAATTGTCGGATGTTTTCTTTTTATGCTATTCTTACCTTCCTATATTAATATAAGTTTCATTAAATTCCACGCATAATGTTGTGGTTACTGTCATTTTTGTGATTATTGTTATGGAAATGCTGGGCAGTTTCCATAGATCAGCCTGACCAACAAATGGTATTGTTGGAAATTTACCGAAATTTCTGCTGAATTATTAATAGTAATCATCTAGGTGTACCGGGTACGAAAACAAAGAATGATTAGAAGAAAGGGAAGAACCTATTTTGTTTAATTGTCCCTTTATGTTAGCCTTTCTTCAATTTAAAAGTATTGCGGTGAAAGACATGATGTAAAATGTTTTTACTTAGCAGTGCAGAAAAGAGTTTGGCATGCAACGTTTTTGTTCAATTGTAACTTAATATCTACCCACTGGTTAATGACCTCAAAAGGCGAAGGATCATTCTATGTATAAGCACATCTTACTATAATTTATTTAAAAAAAAAGGTTGGTTTATGCTTGAACTTTCTATAAAAATGAAACAAACCAACTCTCATTAAGAATCAAATAATAAATTTATTTACAAGACATTACAAATATTCTACATATTAATGAGAGAGCAAGAGTCTTTTTTTGAAGTTCTTGTCCCCATAGCAGCTACTTTCGACCTAAAAACTTGTTTTTGTTTTACATTTTTCTTTTTTCAAACCACTAAAAAGCTGACAACCCTAAATCGCCATACCTCTACCCCTTATAAAAGCAGCATAAGTAAAAAATAAATAAATAAATAAATAATGAAAAACTACAAAAAAGGAATAAACAGATCTAACCGAAGCATTTCGCATTTCAATTTATTATCTTTCACAACAAGTGTGACTTTTTTCTTATCTGTCATTCAATTTATAAATAAATTCTTAAAATTATCGTATCACTTAAACTTTAAATATAATCAAATTTTTACTAGGTTAAAACAATTAGAAGGGACTTTTATGTATCCACAGATTCATCAAATATTATTGAGATTTAGATAATAAGAAATGCATTTATATTCTTCTGAAGTATGAAATATTGGTTTCATTTTTCTAATCTATAACACAAAAAAGATGAACATACTATGTAATTTGAAGAATTATAAATCATATGATAAAATTAATTAATTTTTAGTACACATTTGAGTTGAAAACGAGTACTCAAACACAACAAAAATTTTTTATCATAAATAATGACACATTCGTTGTACGATCTTATTTTTTGCACTTATACATCATTTTGACTCTTTCTATATCGGAATTGTCCAATCCAGGCTTATTGAATGGCTCGGTTAGCTCTTTTCCATTCTTGGCTTCCATTGTCTTCAGTTTGTATGGTTGCTTGGAAAAGGCGTAATTTCCATAGATCATGATTGAAATATAGTCAAAGTTATTGAAAATTACTTCATTGCTTGGTTTTGTTTTCTTAAAATCTTGCTCGAACCCTAAAAGTTAAATAATTAGAATCTATAAAACACAAAAGATCATTGAAATTTTTATTTTATATGTATTGTAACAAATTCCTTGCCCATCGATAGAAACATTTCATCAATTGAGCAGCAAGGAATTTGAAACAATGATAGTTTGGGAAAGACATTTTATTCAACGAATAGCTGAAATTATACATGAACTATATCTTGGTTGAAACTACTTAATGATTAGACACAGAACTACATCCTAATTAAAAGTGGGTTTTTTTTTTTTTTTTTTTTTTTTTTTTTTTTTTTTTTTTTAATATGATATTTTACAGGCCTTTTCTAAAAAATTTTATAGGATACCATTTCTCAGGAATTCAATGATACTCCACAGTGTATAGCCCAACAATTAGCTTTAGTGTGTGCATAAAATAAGAGAGTATTCTTAAATTCAACACTTATTAAAGTTATTTTAACAGTTTGTATTTAACAAAATAACTAATTCGATTTCCTTCCTCTGTGGGCACATGCTTTATGCTTAGTGAGAGAAGAAAGAATCAAAGCAACTCACAAGAGCAGTGATTCTCAACCATTGTGCTTTTGTGTGCCACCTCATTCCTAACATATGCCATCAAATTTAAGAAATGTATATAGTAAAAATTATTAAGGTTTTTTTTATTACGAGTGAAGAACTTTACTTAAATTAAAGAAAAATTGTTAAAAGTGTGCGATGACAACCCCCCCCCCCAAAAAAAAGGCTGAGAATTATTGCACTAGAGTATTGGTGGCCAAGACGTAGACCGCGGTCGACTGGTCGACCGCGAAGACATTTTAGGTAGTCCGCGTGACTATTAAAATAATGACTTAGATGTTTTATTTGAAGAATTTGAAAGAAGATTCGTTGACTTAATTAGGTTGGAAAAAATACTCAATTTTATGATGCTTTCATTTAATGAAAATGTCTACATAAATGGAGTATCTGAAAAAATAGGACATTTGATAGATAACACATCAGTCACGGTCGAAGAAGAAGTTATTAAATTAAGATGCGATATATTTCTTAAATCCAGAGCATATTTAGCGATACTGATTTTTGGAAATTAATTTCTGAGGAAACATTTCCAAATATTTACAAATTGATTTGTATTTGAAATCATACTTTGGATCGAGGTACCTTTGCGAATCTGCTTTTTCAACCATGAACAAAAAACAAACATTGGTCGCATTTAACAGATGAACATTTAATTTCGTGTTTATGCATTGCAATAAGCTCGTACCAGCCACAATATGATAAACTTGTCGCTGATATACAATGCCAAATTTCAACTAAACGAATTGAATAGGATGGTGAGTTTTGATATATGAATACTTTGATTATTTTCTTTAGTAAATTTTTATTTTGTAAATTATAATATTAAGCTTTTTTTTTTTTTTTTTTTTTTTTTTTTTCCCCAATAGAAAAATTACATAATTTACCTTTTTTTCTTGTTATCGAAAATAAATATATACATTAATTTAGCTCTGCCATTGGTAGACCGTCTTCGATTTTTTAAATGCGGAGTAGACCCCGGATCCCAAAAGTTTGGTCATCCCTGCACTTGAGGAATATTATTTCCATAGACTCTGGCATATTCGAAACATTTCTTCATTAGTTTCCCTTTCATGGCAAAAGTGGTATTGTTTTCTTTCATTATTAATTTTCAGTAATAAGTATTGCTATTATTTCATCTATATCCATTGTATTCCAGTGAAATTTCTAATAATTCTAATTTTTTTCAAAAAAAATTAACTAAATTAAAAACATTTTCCTTCTTTTATAGTAAAATCTATAATGTTTAGACAATATAATTAACACTTTGAGGATTGAGTTGAAGTGAAATTATAAGAAATGTGATTTAATAAACGAATAAAATTTATTTTATAATATAAACTGTGCTGTAAAATGGTACATTTTACATTTCAGCTATATTTTTTCATTTGTTTTAAGAGTATAAATTATTCAATGGCAAGATATGTGTTTTAATTTTTTTTTCTACTGAGAGTGTAAAGTCTATTATTTTTTTTAAATTCATGTATAACATTCATAAACTTTTTACCTGTTGCAATATTTTTGTCGTTAATTGTAACGTATTTGTCTCTGTCTGATCTTTGATGTTCGTGTAGGAATCCAATGGTATGTCCGAGCTCATGGACGATTGTACCTATATAATAACAGCCGTCACCTAGAGATAGTTGCTGTTCTCCGCCAACTTTACCGACGTAGGACCAGCATCTAAAAGGAGAAAAAAAAAATCGTTTTTCATCATGAGTGGTAAATACTATTTAAAAAAAAAAACATCCTTGGATTGGTGGAATTTTATTAGATTCTTTTAATATTTTAAAATAATTTTCATTTACTTTTTAACTAATAATCATCCTTATAAGCATTGTAATAATTTTCATACTATATTTTAAGCATTTGCTAGTTTTACGGTTCTGTTGGAAAAGTGAAGCATCACACCTCAAACTGTCGTAGCTGGCACAAGACAACAACAGCATTTGCTAGTTGATTTTAAATATAATTTTAAAATGAAAATACAGAGGAGGCATATAATTTTGTGTCAGGTTCTGATAAATATTTAGTTCAAAAATGCATAATTTGATTTTAAAAATTAATTTCATTTAAATAATCATGAAAATATATAATTTAGGGATACTTGTAAATAACGCGTATTAAATCACAATTTTGACTCTCTAATCAAATTTCACAATTTTTTAAAATTTGTTTACAGATGTGTGCAAGATTTCATAAGTTTTATGCAGTGAGAATAAATTTCTATACATATATGTATTTATTATAAATTATTAGGTTAACCGGAACGTATGCTTCGCACCCCAGGGCCTAAGTTGAGGCAATAGATATGGGCACTGTAGGCCTTGATCCACATACGGGTTGTCGTGTCACTGAGTTTATTTTATAAGTTGTTTTAGCGTGTGTGAATTATAGTGCCATTTAATTTATTAACTGATCATCCTTACATAATATATTTGATTAATATTAACTACATTTAAATCAAGTATATTAATAAATTTTTTAAAACTATATATTTCTATATAGATATTAATTATCCTTGCATTGAGTGAATTTGAATTATAAGTTTTTCTTCAAATATTAATAAAAATTTAATCAAAAAATTTAAAATTTGTCGTGTATTTTTTGATACATTATTATTTTGTTAATATAATTTTATCGATCTCTTTCAGTCGATTAATTATGTTGACATACATGAACTCTGTCAATTTTGTAGGATGGTATCTATTGTGTTTTTTTGCTCAGTTTGTCTGTATTTTACATATTTACATCATCATTGCACCACATCTGCACAATGTATTTTTAACAATTACTCTTTATATAATACTCTTTATGATGCACTGTTTATGATATACTCTTTATAATGTGTGTGTGTACTCTTTATGATATACTCTTTAAAATGTACTCTTTATAATGACAAGGGATAGAGTTCATAATTTGAATTCCAACCAATTGTGAATGACAAAGAAGCAAGAAAAATTGCTTTTTGATTTGTCTTTAATGAAAGACTATAGTGAAAAAAAAAATGTAGCGTAATTTCTTCAAGAATAGCCAAATTAAAGTAAATGCGACACATTAGAAAAATGATTTAAAAGTTTAAAATTGTACAGAAGTGCCGTAAAAAATTTAATTACAAGTTGAATACCCATGAGAAAAGGGTCGCAAACTCTTGACCATGTTGATATCGTAATCGGTTAAAAAATATAAAGAAAAAGAAAAGTTAGAAATAAGATTGAATTATAGAAAATATACGCTGAAGGATTTACGAATACGCTTATATATAATTGCTAAAAAAATGTTTTATTTCTTTTTACTGTCATAATACTAATAATGCGTTGTAAAAAATGCCGGAACAATGAGACATTTAGCTGAATGTCAAATCTTAAGTTTTGTAGATAATTAATACTAATTGCAGGTCCCTGAACCTTCCAAAAACTCTGATTTTTCACGGCCTGAGTGAAAAATTTGAGCAAATCTTGATTAAAATAACTCAAGATTTTCAGGTCTTCCTGTTCACTTTTTATCTGCCTAATTTCTTTATCTGGGGATGTTAATTAAGCTAATTTGAACTCTGATACTATTGACGATACTTTAACAGACTTCCACGATCTTTCTAATCATATTTCCATTTTTAAATGCATATAAACTTCTCCATCGGCAGAAACACAGCACAACTAAAAATTTAAATTTCAAATACATAAATGTTACTGCATTGCTTCCAGAAATTAGAGTATTTTTATTTTTATTATTGATTATTCATTGATTTGTTGGAAGTGACCTGTTTTCATAATTAATTATGTATAGCAATGTGAATTTTAAATATATTCAAATGATTGTAATTTCGAAAATATTATAGATTTTTTTAATAAAACAAAATATGGACACAGAAATATTTACTTAACTTATTACAAATTTCATAATTTTCATCAATGAATTAGAAACAAATTCAGATCAAAATATTGGTACTTACGTATTAACGCAACCAGGCCAAAATTCGCTTAAATCGCCAAATAGGCGACGAAGTTAATGGCGAAGACGGTTTTCTGTCAGTGCTAAAAGCAATAGCTAAAAAATTTCCTCCGATAAAATAATTCTACAACTAATTCAAATTCGAAACCGGAAGGGTTTAATTGCTATTTTATATTTTAAAACAAAATAATAAAAAAAACTGTATTAAAAATTATCTGTAATTAATAAATGTACACTTTCTTTCTATTCATACTTACTCAAACTTGCCAACCTGGTATTTAAAAAGCGCCAACCTGGTTGCGACAAAACGTAAGTACCAAAATATTTGTACTTGTACCAAATAGAAAAATATTTGTAGAATTCCAAAATACTAGCACAATTTGCAAGTTTCAAAATACAATGCTAAAATACTAATTTTTGATGTTATCCTTATCATATTCATGTTAAGGGTTTAGAGATTTAAATAACTCTAAACCAGTAATTTGAATATTTACTGGTGTTAAGTATAATATATACTTCTGGCATATAATTATATCGATCAATTTGTTGTAACGCTGAATTTTCATTATATATACATAGCTGATATCATATTTTCTTTTACCAATATGGCGTTCTTTTTAAAACTACAAAAAAAAAAAAAAAAAAAAGAAAAAAGAAAAAAAAGAAATAAAAAAATAAAAAATAAAAAAAAAAATTGTAGGGCGTAAATTTAATAACATCGTTTTTAATTTCAGTGCTTTAATATTAACTTCTGTGAGGAATAGTCAAAATTTAAATCATAAAGAAATGTACAAATTTAATAATGCTATAGGAAGTTTTTCTTCAAAGTTATAGAAAATAGAAGTAAAGGCACCAGAAAAATCATAGATAAAAAAGGAAGCATTTTAATACAAATTGCAGTTAAACAATTTTCATATTCACAGTTTAAGGAGGATTCAAAGTTCTTACCCTTGGTCTCTCTTGTCCTTAAAAATTCTAACATAGTCTTTTTCTGACTTCCTTGGTGAAAACTTAACGCATGTGAGTTTGTTGTATTGGTCGATGGCCCTCTTTATGATATCGTGATATTTGGCTGTAAATAAGACGAAAAGAAATTAATATTTCACTCAATCAAAAGAAATTATTTCCTTATTTCGAGTACTTCAGAGTGTGAGGATCATCCAAAAAATATATTACTAAAATATATCGCAAAAATCTTTTTGAGTTTCTTAATATTTAAAATTTATTATTAAAAAAAAAAAAAAAAAATTACAGATTTTTCTGCTACAAGTATCATATTTGACAATATCGCATGTTTCACCGTAATGCTACCACCACGTTCCACCGCACGTAAACCGTAATGCTACGAAGCATGACAGCATATTGACAAGCAAGATATTTTCATGACATTAAACTGACTCATTCACTTTGTCAGTTTCGTATACGTGCTCTTTTCACAAACACACATTATAATTGCTTTATATCTTAGCTTATAATAGTCTTTAATTTAAGATAATTAAAAAGTTATATAAATTTAATAAATAATTCAATAAATAATTTAAGATAATTAAAAAGTTATATAAATGTTTTTTAGCTTTTATTCAAAAATTAAAGATTGCGTTGATAAGAGTTTGAATTTGAAAAGAAACGTGAAAATATCCTACTTCATTTCGATAATATTGTTAGAAGAAAAAACAATAGAAGTTAAAAATATCGAAAATTTATGTATAGAATTGTTAATAACTGAGTGTAATAAGTGCCGAAAGATGTGGTGGAAAATATAGAACGGAAATAAGAATTATACAGAACCAGGGAATATATGAAGAATGAATAGAAATCTTTTAAGATGTGTAAATAAGAATTTATCATTGGAAATCGATTGAATCCCTGGGAATTTAGAATGACAGAAGAACGGAAGAGCGACATTTTTAAAGTTTTAAATCAGAAAAAATCAAGAATTTTTTAACATTTCATGTGCAAAGTGTACAGTAACTTACCAGCATCTTCGTTCAAGTACAATATCAACATTCGTAAAGTACACTATACTTAAGAGGGTTTTCTTTATTAAAATCAGTATTTTTATAAATAAAGCTTCGACTGTTCTCTACAGCACCTTTCTCTACAATATTAATTATTTTACATGTAATCTCATGTCAGTAACTTCCAGTCATATTTAGTAGTTAAAAACATTACTATTAGTACATCCTTTAATTTTGCCTGTTTATAAATTATTAACTATGTAAACGAAGGCATAGAAAAAGGAAAAATATTTTTAATTTTTGGATATCAGAATAAAAAAAATATTTCCAAAAAAAAAAAAAAAAAAAAAAAAAAAGCTTTCGTACACAAAAAATTTGAAATTTCGTATTAAAGTTTTAATATATTCCTTATTCAATTTAAACAAAAAAATAATTATATATGCTTTCATTTAATATTTTATGCGTAGAATAGGTATTAATGTGAAAGTAATATCAATGTTCTTAAGTAAATGCAGAAATGTGTATAAAAATTAAATAAAATGAAGTAAGCAAAGTAAAACAAAATACAAAACCAATGATTTCAATTAAAATTACTTTTAAAGTGATTAATTTGTATAATGAATGAGATTACACATTGTTTTTGCAAGTTACCATTAATGGAAGAATCAATAACGTATGGAATTTTTCCAGCTCCTGGAAAACCAGGCCAGCGATATCGTTCATCAGCCATACTGTTCTGAAAAGTTAAGCGTAATAAATAGTTATTAATGATGTTTTATATGAAAAATAGTTAAATGATGTTTCCCTGAATAATATTCTGAATTGTTAGAAAATCTAAGTTTCATTCAAGCATACACATTTTTATATATTTTCTATATAACTTTGATCTGCTCAAATCAAACTATTTACCTAACGACAAACCACATTGAAAATTAAAAATTTAAATTTTTGTAAACTACTGAAAAATGGTACTTATTTTTATTGAATATAACTGTATACATGTAATTTACATATTGCAAATCTGTGCAATATATTTTTCAATGATCTATTACATAGAAAATGAAAAATTTAAGCAAATAGTATTAATTTTATTGAAATGTTTCCTCTTAAAATTAAAGCGTTAAATCAGCATTAGTGATAAAATAAGAATAATTTATATATTAATATTCCTTTGAAGGTCAAACGTAAATTATTAACAATTTTGGTATGTGATTATTAAAGATTTAAGCCTAGATACGAGCCTAAATATGAATGATTCAATGGATGAATGAGTTGCTAATTATTAATTTGCGCGTCTTATTTATATGGTTTGTGTGCGAAGTAGAAATAAATATATTTTGCTCATCAATGAGCTCGATTTTCTATGTAAATATGTACAGATATTTTGAAAAACTGTTGGTTAATTTCTCCTGTAAAGTAAAATACTTAAATTTTATGAAGCACTTTATAAAAATGCGGTTTTTAAATCAAATATTCAAGAAAACTTGCTTGTTTAATGCTATTACTTATAAATATTACTAAAATCATTCATTTTTTTCATTCGTAATTGTCAAAATCATCCGAAATGTTTTTATTTATATTTTTTCCAAAATTAAGAGCATTTTGATTTTTGTTAAGGATAAGAAAATCTGATATATATGCATCTAGAATTTAAAAGATTTTTATTTTTATCTCTGAAGCTTAAGGATTTAAAATTTTTTCTATTTTATTATTTTACTTTATTCTTTACAAGCATAAAAGCTTTGAATGATTTTATTTTGATATGTATGATTAATAAGCCATCATACGTATTTTAAGGTATAAAATCTAATGATTTCTGAAAAATTTCATAATTTTTAAAAAATAAGTATTTAATATGCTTATACCAATTAAGAACCTTAATTTTAGACTCTTAATTTATGCGTCAATGTTTTCATTGATTCCGATCAGTATACATCAGAAAAACTATTTATTAATACATTTATTTATAATATTACACATTATATATCATTTATATTATTGCATTTAATTTTACACTTTATAATTATATTTTTAATAAATAATTTAATGAGGTGATTAACATTTAATTATTTGTTAAAAAACAAATCATTATTCTTTCAGTTGAAAAGTTTATACATTTATAGTCTTTCTAAAGAATTCATATTGAGGAAATTGTGAAAAACTCACTCCAAGAAGCATTCCTGGAGGTAGAATCATGTCCCCACCTTCATGTTTGTTATGAAGAGCTTCAAATGCAATCTCTACATAAGAAAACAATAAAATATAATATCAATCATTTAAATTTAAGAACAGAATTTAGAAAATATTTAAAATGGTAAAATTTACAGAGTGCACAAACAGAAAATTCCAAAAAACTAAATTGATGACAAAGTTACCTGTTCGCATTTTTTAAGAGTTAATAATTTCATTTTGGAATGTGTATACGTACTTGTATAAAATGATTCTAAATAATTATGCAGTTTTTGGTTTTAGTAAATATTTGATTTTTTGGGGGCATTAATTTCATATTTAAAATAATGAAATAAATACTTAAGAATACTTAAAAAATGGATACTCTACTAAATCTGATTTACTCGATAACAATCCGAATTTTGAAAGTCAGGAATATTTGTTCAATCTCTATATACCAACGTTTGATTCTCTTACTTTTTCGCGCATTAGAATTTTTAGGAAATGGCTCTGACTTTTAGTTGTTCGGAATAATATTAGGTTGGGGAAAAAGTAATCCATTATTTTTTCGGTAGACGTCTGTAGTGATCGATATCTCGTGAGGTATCTATCAAACAATTTCAGATTTATGCTCGTTGGAAACGTGACATTTGACACTAAAATATCCTCTTAAGATTTTAAAAATGGAAGACAACAAACAGAAAATTCGATACATTTTCGTTTTTCTCTTGTACCGGCGAAAAAGATAGCCAGGTGGCTAAAATTGTGAAAGATGTTTATCGTCCTGTATAAGACTGTAACAACCAGTTACGTACAATTTTTGTTTTGTCGATTCCGTTCGGGTATTTTTAAAGTTAGAGATGCACCTCGCATGTAGATACAGCATCATCGAAAATGTCTATAAAATATCAAAAATGATCGAAGTTAACCGCATGTCAGCAGTCGTAACGCGCAAGACCTAAAAATCTACATGAAATCTGTTTTAAACCTTTTTACAAAGCGAATCCAAAAGAAGTTACATAAAGCTCACGTAAAAATAATGGATTTCTTTTTCCCCTAACTAATATAATAAAGCTTAATGTTCATTTATTTTTGTATCCTACTTGGACACAAACTAATGTTTAATGTACTGTATTTAAATACTTTCTTTATCATTAGGAGTTATATTTATTTATAGTATTCAGTATAGGAATTATATTTAGTTAAATAATATAAAATAAGTGACGTTATCTACATTTAAAGAGAAATTTTTTATAAAACATTTGAATCAGACTCCTTTAAAAAAATATTTTTATATTCGTTTTAAACATCTAATACTGAAAATACAATCCCTATATTAAAATCTTTACTAAAAGTGTTTATAATAAAATTCATACTTTCAACTGACATCAAATTAATATTCAGAATAGATTACTCTAATTACACTTGCTTTATACTTAAATTAAAAATTATTAATTGTATACCCGAACTAGTAATTAGTACAAATCAATTTTAGCCCCCAGTATTTTTATAAACAGTTATCTTGAAGATATTTCTCAGTAGTTATTAAAACAGTTTCTATTTCATCAATTTGATTAGCTTAGCCAAGAGCTTTAAAATTTTAAATGTATGATCAAGAAGATAAATTATGCATGTATATCTTTTATCTCTTTTCTATACTTTACATATTTTTATTTTAATAGACTTTTTTTCTATTAAAAAAAATTAACAATTTTTAAACCTCACAATTTCACATCTTAACAACTCACAATAATTTCACACAACAATTTCACACCTCATAACAATTTCACAACTTCAATTTAACGATTTCACAACACTCTCATATAAATTGGTCTCCTACTTTAACTGAGTACTTCATATTTTGATTCGATTAAATAAATCTGGATAAAATGTATAAGGTCATTAATTTTATTTAACTTTATAAATTACCAGAATTTAGAGTCAAATATAATTAGAAAAAGAATAAATTTGTAAAGTTTCTTACTGGGGCCATTGATTTTATAAAATCATCAATATCCTTAAAAATAATCGCATTAAATAATCCAAGAAATCAATTTCAAAACATTTAAGTTTGTATTGTATTTATTTGAACAAAATAAACTTGGGGCGTATTTTCATAAGAATTTCTATCCGATTCTGTTTTTCAGACTCTATGATCCAAATAATTAAATCATCTATATATTCAACTTTTAATTATATATAGTTTAAGGATTTTTAATAAAAAATTAGAAGTGTATGAAGTGGCAAAAATAAACATGTGTTTCATTAAACATGAAAATTAATTCATGAAATGAATTAATAATTAAAGGTTAAAACAATTTATTCAAACAAGCAGGCTTGTTTTTTTTTCAATCATATTGGTATAAATGAAAATTTGAAACAAGATTTGAAAGAAAATCATTACTTGTTTTTCTCTTAAATATTTTAATTTATTTTATTTAGCAACTCACGAAAGTATTAACATATTGTACTAGTTATTCAAACATTATTTTTTTTTATAGAAAAACTATTTAAAGATTAAAAATTCTAAAGTTTTTTAGTTGTTAATTTAAATAAAATAAATACATTACTGATAAATATTTTTTCCAAACTAATTACCAAAATTTAATAATTAGTCCTCTACCCGTATTTGGACAGAAAAATGAGATTTAAATACAAAAAATTAATTTAGTAATTTAAAGATTTCTACATCTCTTTAAATTGCAAAGTGCAGATAAAAGTTTTTAAAACTTACTTTCCTCAGCTGGTGTTTGTGGTTCATATGGTTGACGACCTACAAATGGAACATTTTCATCTTCAATATGAGATCCACTGAAGAGAGCGAGGAAACTTATTAGTAACTTCCAAATCATTTTTTTCCCGAGTAGCTTTAAAATATTATGCATTCATCTGTTAAATTTATATAGTTTTTAGTAACGCCATTCTGACTTCGAGTCAGCGTCTTCTGTTCAGATAGCAGACGATTATTTTTTACGCATTATCAAAAACGAATTCTGTGAGGATAAATTTGCTCAAATAGCATGTTCTTGCAGTCTGGGGATGTTGTCAAGTATTTTTCTAAACAAAATACTTTAAAAAGTTTCTAATATATTTGTGTATGTTTTAAAAATATCAAATAGTTCATAAGAATTTATACATATTCTATGAAATCAAGAAATGATTATCAAAATTTATTTTATATCCAAAAAAACAAGAGATAGCTAATCTAAATAACTAAACTAGAAATTAGGACTGCCAATATAAATAATCTCATCAAATATAATTTTCCAATATTTTTAAACTTATTTTTATAAAAATTTATTAATATGTTTACATCTGTCTTTAAGAATATTAAAAGCTCCATCTGCATTTTTTTCTTGTTTATAATGCAAGACAAAACAAGATGACATAGAAACAAAGATAACTGGAAGTAAGATAATTATAGATATTTTACATTAAAGGTGTAATAAAAGCAGGATTTTTTAATCAATTAATATTTTTTAAGCAAGCAATTATATGATTGTTGATTTTTGATAATAAATGTATTAGAATAAAATTAATATTAAAATTTATAAGAATATAACAATGATTCTTTTTAGAACTATTTGCAGTTATTAATAAAACTTAATTTAAAAATACAATTTAATAATGATAATCATCTTGGATTAACAGAGCCATTACCTGCAGATAACAGATGTCCATCCTGAAGATAAATTAGTTTAGTTATGAGAAAATACGGATTTAAGACAGAAAAAATAATTGATGAATTCAAAATAATTGAAAAAAAAATGGATTTATAAATAGTCATAAATTACTTTATCAGACAGTAATTTACTATCGATAAAATAATAGAGATATTCATTTTTATTTTGAATAATAGAGACAAAATTTTTGTTTTTAAGCCAAAATAAAGTAAAATATTGCTTAACAAATCCAAGGGTCTAACTGTCCACACACTCATAAGAATGACAATTTGGAGACCTTGCTGTTTAATTTGTACATTATTTTTCGAGATGCCCTTTAACAATGTATTATAAAGTAATAATGTCAGTGTTATTTTTCTTCGTTCCTATCATGATAGAGCATACTTTGGTTAAATCTTATCTAATTTAAGTAATGACAATTTCTGTCTTAATCCTGCATTAGAAATAATCTTGTAACATTACAATAAGATACGTATATCGAGATATTGATGCGTTGATAAAATATTTGATAAACTGTATAACAAAACCTATGTTTGAAGCAAAATAAATTGCAAGTACTTTAATAAGTTTTAATTTTGCTTCCACAAATTGTATTCACCAAATTTATGTTAAAAGAAAATATTGGATTTATATATTGTTGTAATTGGAAAAAATTTTACATAAATTTTTATCTTCAATTATCGATCTACTCAGCCCAAAAAACGTACAATTACACTGTTTTAAAGGATTTAATTTTTATAGAATCTTTAAAAAAATTTAATCTTTACTATTTAAAAAGTTTTATATGATAATATTCAGTACAAAGTTCAAAACAAAATAAGCATAATTTTGTATAAAGTTAAATATTTAAAAAAAATTCATAAAAATCTTTAAAATAAAATTTAATCTGAAATCATTCAATTAAAATACAATGTAAGTAACATACAAAAATTTGATTTTGAAAAAAACAATTATTTAAAAGTACATGGTATGTTATTTATTTAAGAGTATAATTGCATAACAATAAAAAATTTTATAAAAAAAAAATGCAATTTATAATTATTTTTTAATTTCGGCATTGAAAAATTATTTCAAGATTGCACTTATTTATTTTTATAATTTTTTTGACAGGAAAATATGTAAAACGAAACTTTAAAATATTGACAGAAAATTTTTATTTACTAGTTTATATTAATTACCGTAAGATTAATTATTCATTAGCAAAAATTTTGGGAAAAGGTGGATGGGTCAATATCTGTACTTGGAAAGAATTTGATAGGTTGAGTTTAAAAGAATTGTTTCTTATTAATAATTTCGAATTTAATATCATTTATCGTATAATTGATGTTACTTGAAAAATTAATTTTCCAATTTAATTTTATACTTTGATTTATAAGAAATGTAACTATTATTAAGATAATATTAATGAATAAT
>JAPDSC010064147.1:43612-54221 GCA_026290005.1 Latrodectus geometricus
AAAAAAAAAAAAAAAAAAAAAAAAAAAAAAAAAAAAAAAAAAAATTCTATTAATTTTGAAGAAATAGAAGAATATTTCAAAACTGTTTCTTTCAATCTTAATTGCATTAATAAACAGGTCAAAGAAAAATTTGTATGAAAAGAATTATTTCATTGACTAAATGAATATGAAATATTTCAACCAGCATGTAGTCATATGGTAATATATTTAATGGTATTAAAAGTTACACCAAATAAATAATACTAATTCACTTACTACAAACTTATGAATCACATAATATTAATAGATTATTAATAACATCCAAAATTAATAAACTATGCAAAAATATTTGTTTTTATACTAGCTCAACACACAACACTCTTTCATAAAAATAATAAATAAAAATGTAACAAACTAGAAAATTTTTTTTTCAATAATTAAAACATTAAAAAAAATTCTAATTCTATACAAATAATCATGTTTCTAAAAATTCTGCTCAACTAAATATATTTCTAAGTTTGATAAGAGATTTTCAAATGTTAAATCTCAAAAGATAAAATAAATATATAAACATAAATTACCTTTCTCCTAACTATAAATTAACTTTTAGTTGAAAAGGTTTAAAAAATCTGTTTTAGAACAGAGTTTTTTTTTTTTTTTATGGCACCATTTGTGAAAGAATTATAATTCTTGCACAATTCTTTTTATTTAATACTGACAAATTTCTTTAACTGCATTTTTATATATTATTCAACAAATCATTATTTACAAGAATGTTGTTACAAAATTATTTCAAAGAATACCAAGTTTTTCAAGAAAGATAATTTAGATAACAAAACAAATATTAAACTGAAAGTTCAATGATATATAAAACACAAATATAATTAAAAAAAATATGCTACACAATAACTATATAAGGACAATAATATAACTATTAATATATTCTAACTGATGGTAATAAAGTAATTTTATTTTAACATGAGAAATATCTTTTGATTAAGAAAATTTTTCCAACAATATTTTTAATTGATCAAACTTTTTCATGTAAATTCCATTTTTTTCTTACTTTAATTGTATTCAATTTTGTTTAAAGTAGCTTAATTAAAAGTAAATAAAAGGAGAAAATATGTCAACGGAATAACACAAAGATATATTTAAAGGGGGAAGAAAAAAACCTAAAGCTTTATTTTATTTTTTTCATTAGAATTTAACATTTATTGATTAAACTTTTGAAGCAAATACCAAATAAATTTTTTTGAATACAATAAAATAATATTTTTTTATTTCGGTATTATCAAAAATCTAAACCTGAGTGACCTAATGATCCTTGTATAATGCACATGGTTATTTCACATTACAAATCTCCAACAACACAGATGTACCATTTGAACTCCATTAATTTCTCATGTAGTCCTCTGAACTTCTGACAAGTCAAATTAATTTCAAATTACAAAATTAATATTTTCAACATTTAAATATCAACACACATTTCTATATATCTTTGCAGTATTTTTCACATCTTGTTCATTAGCATATTTAAAAAGTGTTTCTTACTTCAATATAATTTGTAATTTTAATTATTTATGAAACTTATTTTGCTTCCTCAGGGAATTTTTTTCATGGTATTGCAATTTTCACAAATAGTAATCCTTAATATTTTAATGAACAAATTAACATACATAAAAATACTTCTATTTTTATAAAATTTCATTGACACAATTACTTAATTTCTGAAGCATGGTTATTATTATAATTAAAAATGATTCTTTATGGAAAATGGAATTTCCATCAAAGAAATTCCATAAACATTACACATTAGTATTCAAATAATAAAATAATAATGCAATGTACATAAAAACGTACATTAGGAAAGATGCATTTTACAAATAGAAATTAATAAATCAATTTACCTTCAAGGAAAGACAGTGCTTCACAAGCATCAATACAATCACCTGAAAAAGAGACCTTATGCAATATTTTCACAAAAAAAAAAAAATAATAAATAAATAAATAAATAAATAAGTAAATAAATAAATAAAAGTAATTGAAGATACAATCTGAAACTAAAAATAAAAAGCACAGTAAATTTTTAAAACAAAATTTTATTCTTTATATTATGAATGCTCATTATAAAAAACAAATTTTAAAAGGGGGATACTAAATAACACCTCTTTTGTTAAATTATATTAAAGTTAATAATTTGAAAATGGAGAATTTTATGATACCTTTATACTGATTAACTACTATATTAAAGAACAGAAGTTTAATTTTAATAACACAGAAAAATTTATTTAAACTTCCACTCCAATATGAATAATAAATAAGAAAACAAAATGAAATGCAATTAAATCCTAATGATCATGAGATGAAGTGAATCTTTTATTGAGGTGTAAGTTGTAATCATAGAACAAGGTTTCTTTATTTTATTTAAATAAAATAAAAAATCTAATTATATATCATGCAACCTTGTTTAATCAAATGCATATTTACAAGAAATAAAAAGAAAATTAAAATATCAACACAGCAAATTAATAAAGTGTTTAGAATTCTTTCTGAACAAAATTTTTACAGCAAATGCAAGTCTTGTGTACATTAACAGCTTGCCTGCCACGGGCGTATATACATGCTGTACTAAGCCAATGTTTTGATTGCCCCGGGCGTATATATACGGTTTTCTGAAATAAGCTTCTCTGCAATGCTCTGCTATCAGTAAAGTTAGACCCATGGCTTTGGAATGCAATAGAATGTCCTCAATATTGTTTAAAAGATCTGTTGTGATGATGTTATATCTATTTCAAAGAAGGGGCGATTTGGAGAGAGGAATATTTCTTTGAACACGGGAAGCTGTTGCTTTTGTTCTATACGTTGCAGTTATTATTTGTGCTTCTTTTCTAGTAGTTCGTAACTTTTTATTCTTTCGATTGATTGTTTAATGTAAACAATTAGAATGGAAAGCGTGCCTCTTCTTTTCCAACGATAAACCGTATAATTGTGCACACCTGTGTCAAAACCGGCGGCACTAGGGGAGCGAATCTCGTAAGTTTTCCTTGGCAAGTAAGAGGTTAATACAAAAGATAAAAAAAAAAAAATAAATAAATAAAAATAAAAAAATATAAGGTTTTAGAATTTTATAAGAGTTGACAGGTATGTATATATTAAGATACCTAAACTTAGAAGGAGACTCTATTATGAGGGAAGAATCAATGTAATTAGAAATTCTATTTGCATCACTTGCTCAACAGAAATAGTTCACATAATTAATATAATGAAAGAACAGTCTTAATCTTTAAACCTCAGAAAACTCTCATAAATGCAAGAAAAACTAAGAGACAGTTTTACAAACTCAAATATGTGAGAAATATTAAACAGAAAATTTTTGAAATTGAACTCACAATTACCTTTAAAAATAATATCTACATTTGATGTGATAGAGAAAAAATCCATTTAGCATAAGTTGAATTTCTAATGAGTTTACAAAGAAAGATTAATGCAAGCGCAATGAAATTATATCTAAGATGTATTATATATTTTAAAATATAACATTTTTGCTTACATTAACATAGGTCAGAAACAAATAACAGCTTAAATATCTTAATAAAGTTCTTATGCATGAATTTCTAACCCTTCCAAATTTTAACCCCTTATCTGCCAAGGAAAACTTACGAGATTCCCTCCCCAGTGCCACCAGTTTTCATACAGGCGTGCACAGTTATGTGGTGTATTGATGGAAAAGAAGAGACACACTTTCCATTCTAATTGTTTGCTTTCACAAAACAAGAAAGAAAAAACAATGAATGTGAAAGAATAAAAAGTTATGAACTACTCGAAGAAAAGTACAAATAATAACTGCATTATATAGTACAAAAGCAACAGCTTTCCCCGTTCCAAGAAATATTCCCCTCTCAAAATAGCCCCTTCTTTGAAATAGATGTAACATCCTCCCCACAGATCTTTTATATAATGTCAAGGACATTCTATTGCATTTCAAAGCCATGGGTCTAGCTTTATTGATAGCAGAACATTGCGGAGAAGCGTATTTCAGAAAGCCATACATATATACACCAGTGGCAGACAAGGGGTTAAAAGGATAAGGTTTGCGTTGCAAAATAAAAAACATTTCCACTTATATCATGCAATTAGTTTCAAAAATAATAAAAGAATACAAAATATAAGAATTAAATTTTTTTATGTATTTTTGTAAAATTGTCAAAATCAAAACCCTATATATCTGGTAATACAGCAAAATATTTATTCTAAGTGACATTTGAAATAAAATTATAATTAATTTATGAAGAATTTTAAACAACTTTAAGATGTATATTAAGTAATTGTAAGTTAAGATAATTGTAAGTAAACATGAACAATTTTTTTAACTTGGTTTAAAATAAAACTTTTATAATTTATTACTAACAATGATTCATTCTAGCATTAAAGAAAACTGTAGGAAATTAAGTTTCTATATTGAGAAAATTTTAAAGATTACTCACTGATGTCTTTCTTCTGAATTGTTTTCTTTTTGTTTTGTTTTGTGAATTTGTAAGCTTCTTTCCCAAGCATATGAATGAATAATTCCTAAAATAAAATAAAATGGGAAACTTAAAATGAAAATCATTCTTAACTGAATAATGATTAAAATCTTACTACTTAGTAATGTTTTGATATAATTATCTCACCAACTAACAGAACAAACTTGAAACTTTATTTTGAATATCATAATTTTGGATTTTGAATACCACGCCTTTTAATATTTTTTATTTACTTACCTTAACATAGCATCATGACAAAAAGTTAGAAAATTATTTTAAAAAAATGCTGGTTCTTTGAAGGTGATTGAGAATAAGAAGAGAGAACAAATATATGTCCTTTCTTTTAAGTCCCAAGCAACCCAGGATATCCTCAGCAGAAGCTTGCACAGTTTGACATTTTGAGAGGACTACAAAGATCTTTCTGCACTCAAAAAATGAGAGATTCTTGGTATAACTGCTTGCCAGTCTAGAAATTGGCATTTAAGAGGCTTTGTCACAATTCAGTGCAAGCAAAAAGCCAAGCTCTTTATCAACATACCAGAAATGGCTAGAAGGGACCCTCCACATCCCCAAAAATTTAGAGTTGATAATGGATTGATGTTCTAAAAAAAAAAAAAAAAAAAAAAAAAAAAGGTGAGGGAAGAAAGAGGAAAAATTGGAGTGGCTGCAACCTTCTTTGCTCACACACACACAAGCAATCTGCTCTCTAGTTGCTATATATATTGATGTGCAATAAAATCCACTGAAAATGAACATCGTGGGGCTCTTTAATAAGTCTAACAAGGATATAAAAATATCTTGTTTTGCCTCCAACTTTGGCAGTGTGGAAGGGAAGAGTGACAATCCAAAAGGATTTAGAGTTTTTTAAAATCAGTTTCATGGAGAATAGCATCAAGATCATTTGTGATTAATTCACTTTTAAAGACTTATGAGAAATCAGGATTGTGGAGATTGGAAAACAAATGATCCGCTAGTTGCTGTAAATGCCACGACTAGTGCGATTATCTAGTTTGCTGCTGTTCATATAAATTTTCATGATATTATCAGGGATCTCGTTTATGATCTCCGAGGCAAACTTCTTAAAATGAGCTGGAATCGAATCCTTGGTGATCAGGATAGAAAGGTTCTAGTGGAAATGAACTCTAGGGAGTCCCTCTGAAATATTCAGACAAGATATTAAGAAGTGTGGCTCAACATCATCAAAAGATAAACTCAAAGATTTAGCATACCTAAAAGGAGTATTTTTCTAAAGTTTTGGATTTGAGCATCACTTATTTAGATAAAGGAAGATCTTATTATATTGTTCAGTCAAAAAGTTTGTTGAAATATTTAATAAGCTTGTCCTTTTTTCTAGTTAGAAAAAGTTGCAAATTAGCCTCATAAAGAACCATTTCTCTAAGGCAGTTATAATTCTGGCAGCACTGAGTTGGACTCTAATTTGTTCTAGTTGGTGACTAAAGCATAACAATAGATGGAAAATTATGCTCCAAAATGGGCCTAATAAATATTATTTATATATATATTTCTCAGAGTGACTGCATTAGTTTCCCAGTCTTTGCCTGCAATACATTTAGAAATACTTATTTATTTATTTATTTATTTTTGCCCTTTGAGACAATATGTTCAACATGCTTTATTCTTTTTCATTCTGGGTCTAAAACATATACTAGGAATTTAGGATGTTTCTTATTAGCCAAGTTTTGATCATCCAACATTAGAGTCAATCATATAAATATCATTACTTGTAATTGTTTAATTATCACAAAATATATACTTCAAATTTTCTACATAACACCTTATTTAAGTAGAAAGATAATTTAGTATATAATATCATATTTTAATTAATTCTTGTGTAAAAAGAGAATGTATTCACCTAATCTGCTGAACTGCAATAATTGATATTAGAAATGCCTTTTCACATTTTTTTAAATGAATGGCTAAAAGCTCCAGTTGTTCTAAAATTATTCAGAGTTTATCGTATCAGTTTATGAGTGCTCCCATTTAAGGACTTACTTAACACTGAATTTAATTAGTTCATTAATGAAGTCATAACTTATATGCATAAACGAAAAAAAGCATTATAAGAGTACCATATTAGTGAGAAGTAATGGTATAGATATTTTAACTCTTAAAATGAAATGTATACAACCAGATTCACACAGAGAAAATTATTGCTAAAAGTGTTAAATTTAAAAACAATTAAAATGATATTTATGTTTAGAAACCAATGAAACTTTATTCACAGAAAAATTACAACATTAATATAATGCAGGATGAAGATCATTTGCATTAATTACTTTAAATGTTAATGTTGATTTTTACAACAACGTGAGACGATATTTTAAAAAACATAAAAATAAAAAATTATTAGGATAAATTCAAGCATTTTTCTCTCATTTATAACTTACACCAGCTTTAGCAACAGCAAAGACAGCATCTTGACTAGCTAAATTCACATCAGGATCTATTTTCATGAAACTTTTAATTCTAGTAAGAGGAAGCTGTACAAGTTTCTCTAACTTCTCTGGAACATTATGAGTCTCTGCATTGTCCTCTTTCATGTGATGAGATGAAAAAGAATTAGTTTCAATAGATTCAGATTCATTATAGTAGCTTGGAACAGTTTCTCCATCCTGAAGAACATCTATAGATACATCATCAACAACAATAGTTTCAGATGTGTCAGTCTGCATTATATCATCCATTGTAGTTATAATTTAAATAATAATTAATAAATAGTTTAAAATTACAATATACAAAAATACAATCGATCAAACAAGCGCGAAAATTGCTAACTTTCGCGCTGTGTTTTACAATTTATGAACAAATACCAACTTCATTATTGGGGATTTTTACAGCAAATTGGAAAGAAGTTTGTATGTACGCCACTGTCAATAAGTAATATTTGCGAGTTTTTATTTAATAATAGTAAACGGCAGTCTGAAATCGAGGGAGCGAAATAGTTTGCAACTTCATTCTCTTTTTATAAAGATAAAAGAGGATAGATTTTTTAAATTTTTCTTCGTTTGGTTAAAAAAAGATTAAATGAATTCTATTTCCTTACCCACGATAAATTTCATTTATCAATTTTTTGTCCTATAACTGGCATATTTGAGAGGCGTTGTGTTGTCATATTGTGTTCTTTGAGATATTTTTTGTTCTTAGTTTCTGTATTAGCAATTTCAATCACTTTTTGGGTTTCATTCTTAATCTAGAATCAAGATTTTTATTGAAACTGTTACCTTCTTGTACATGTGATGAAATGACAAATTGTAAGTCTTTTCAGAATATTTTGTGTTTCACATTTATACGTGCATTATCTCAGTATCAAATTATTTAATACAAATTTTAACTCAAAAAGTTCACAATTAATTGTATAGTATTAATTTTTGAATAAATTCAAGCTCAAATAAATTTTAAAAATATTAAAATGAGGAAAATTACACATTTTAAGAAGAAAAAAAAAAAAGAAAGAAAAAAATTAGAAATTCGAAGATGTTCAAATAAGAAAAATAACTACAAATTCCTGAGGATAGGACAAAGAAAGTAAAAAGGCATCGCAAAAGAAAAGGGAAAAGTTTTTCCCCCAGAACATATACAATTATAGACATTATCTTCCATAGCCAATTTACCACCAGCTTTTGCATAAAGCGATTGGTATTTTCTTCCACTTGATTTAGAGAGATAGTTTATTCATTGATTTAAGATGATGGAAACATCTTTTAAATAAACATTCTAACTCAACCCAAAAGTGTTTTTCAAGGTGAAATGAAATTCAGATCCTGCCTACCGAATGGTAGAAGATAAATCTTAATAGAATACTCTAAAACTTTTGTATATACTAATTTCTACGGTTCATTTTCATCGGTCCCTTCATTTGATCACTGTGACGATTTGTTGATTATATGGATTAAGAGATTGTAGGTGCTTGCAAAACCGTGGTAAACAAGATGAATTGTTTTTTACAAATAGCATTTATCAGCATGACAGTTTTGAATGTTTGTTAAAGTTTCCAGTGGATGTGGGCTACCGGTCGGACACTGTTTTTCTAGATCATTCTGAACAGTGCCCTTCGACCTCAAACATCTAGTTTCGTGAATGCTTTCGCTTAGTCCACAGTCTGGCGAATACTGCTTTCAAATTTTACCGACAAATGGCATTGACCTCTGTCTATTTTGAGTATTGCTGCGTTTATTAATGTTACATACATATGTATTAGTCATTTCTTTGAAAACGGGATATCACATATTTCTCAAAATCTAGCAACTCTGAACTGAAAGTCATCATACTCATGAAAGTCAGCAAAGTAGTGTCTCACAGATTCTGTAGCCTGCTATAAAATTGATAAGTATGATGTGTTTTAGAATCGTATATTAACCGTTTATGTGGGTATTAAACACGTGTTGATCAATATAGTACTAAATAGCTTAGTAGTATATTTATAGATAGACACCTAAAAAGGATAGTATATTTAGCAATAATTTGCATTTAGTTCTTAAGTTAAAAATTTTAAACAATGATGGAAAATTGCTCTTATTCATAACGAGTTACATAATTTTATATGGACCATGACGAATATTACTCATTAATAATCTATCATAAAAGGGGAACAGTTTGTATGAAATAAGTATTTTCTATCCCCTATGAATCACAAGCAAGCAACTGAAGCTCAAAAAAATGCCTACAAATGTCATAGGAATTGAAAATTAAAAAATATATGTAATCATCATTACGAGTAACAATTTAGTTTTTTTAAACAAAGGTTGTCAGAAATATTTTAATTAACAATGATACAATAAAAGCTTATGAAAAATAAATTTAGCGCAAACTATTTTGATTGATATGATAATAAAAGCTGTAATTAATTTGATACGTTTTCTCCTAATTTACTATCAGCTTTGGTATAGAGATTGTTGAACTTCATTAGTTTTCATTGAAGAGTGTGTGAATAAGAATTATTTAAAGACAAATTTTCATAAACTGTTGTATTTTAGAGCAACAGAAATTTTAGTGATGATGAATAGATTTTTTAATATGACAAATCGATTATCCCATAAAACAAAATTAATTCAGGACAAGTGTAAGATAAATTAACCAGATTTCTTTTGACATTTGAAAAATTGTTTACTCAATAGACTTCATGTATAAAATGCTGTATGGGGTTTATTTTGCAGATTTGAGTGTCTTTAAGCCCACATGAGTTTGAATACTTGAAAAATCTACATTGCAAGCACGATAAAAAAAATTTAAAAAAGTTTGTCATGTGACAGAAATTTTCTTCACGTTTCTGTATTCATGTCAAATCAGTTTCGAAACACTTATGCAATGGACTGCATAATTTGTCATCAATTTAGAAAATTGTTTTTGTTATGTAAATAAAGTGCTTGGAAAAAGTTTGTTTTCGATAACTTGCAGCATTCTGTACTTGGAAAATTGAAATTTCTAATATAAATAAAGCATTTTTATCTCTTAAATTTGAAGTATTAGTAAATTCAAATGAAATGTTAGTGATATCTTCACTTTCAAGTATCGAATAAACTTCTCTGATAAAATAAGTTGGGCTTTTTAAGAGCTAAAAATAGATTTTTCATATTTTCTTTTTTCTGTGTTGTCTTCATAAAAAAAGTAACATAAAATTTAAAAGTACGTTTCATGTCTGGTGCAGTTTTCGTAAATAATACATTTTGTTTGAACGCAATTAGCTAAGCAAGCTAAGTATATAGTATATACACATGTGCACTTGCTTCAAAAATATTTTAATCATCTGTAATAATATCTTTTAGAAAAAACTCTTCGTGCATACATATATTATTCTTATTCAATTAAATATGTTTTTAATTTACATTTGCATTATTTTATGTTATAAATTAAGTAACAAACCAAACTGGCAACTAAACACCTATGCTTTGATTTATAATTCAACACTTCCGCGAGTTCGATTCTCACATCAGGCGTGTATGTTATAGCGATTGGAAATTCACCTAAGATTATAGGTTCCACTCAAATTAACCTTCATGCTCGAAAAGTTCCTATGGAATAACAACTATAAATTGATACTATTGTTAACTATTTTCAGACATAGTAATAGCCTAAATTCCAATGTT
>JAPDSC010064147.1:57268-74125 GCA_026290005.1 Latrodectus geometricus
TATATATATATATATATATATATATATATATATATATATATATATATGTATTTTATAATCAACTTGTCTTATCTTGCATCCATATCTTTTCAAGATATGTTTTAAATATTAACTTATTTAATAAAAACATGTTCGTATCCAGATTGAGAAAAATCACAATTTTTTTATGATTTAGACTTGGAGTTACTGCATCTCCTATTATTGATCTCGTATTCTCAGTGCTATCATCCGATAATGTAGGCCTTTTACAAAAGTGCTATTTTTATAAAAGTATTTTTCCAGCCTTTTTGTGCTCGTCGATGTTTACAATATTCTTTGCAAATGTTTTGCGCATCGAATTTTTAGTATAAGTGCATTATTTCAAAGATATTTATAATTTTTAATGCATTGGTTAATCTGCGCCAGAAAAAAATGGGTACTACCATTAAAAAATTTTGAAATTTCTTTTTAAATATCAAAGTAAGTGGTTTATTCTTTAACAATCTCAAGTTCATACTTTCAAATAACAATATTTGAAATTCCTCCGATTCGTTGAGTGATAGGCTGTAAAACAAATTTCTCTGTTGTTTGTTATTCCCCAATTTTTATGACTACCCAATACATGCTATTATTTAAACATATACTTTATATATAGAGACTTTTCATCATTTTCTTTCTTTCTTTATTGAACCAAATTTAAACTATTTTCTTTACTTTTAATGAAAATATAAGCACAATATTAAGTAAATTTTTCTTATTATTAATCTTTCTTGATATTTACATTACAGTATAATTAGCTTATAACTTTTCTCAACAGAAAACTCTCTTTTAATTTACAAAACTAAAAAATTGTTGATGTAATGTCTTACAATGCAATAGAATTCAGAATATATTAGTAAGAATTTATCAATTTCAGAGTTCAAAATAAAATAAATTATCTTCTTATAAAAGGTGAATAGTAAGAAATTTGTGTAAAATTAAATTTTAGAAAGTTACGCAATCACCAAATGAGTTTGTGCAGGAGAAAAACTGTAAAACAACTCTACTTATCTGTGAGAAGTTCAATGATATTAGCTTATATGTAGAGAGGCATGTATAAGGAATTTAATAGAAAATGTTATCGTAGTGAAATATACAGATATAAAGAATATATTTGTTGTGATTAGCAACAAAAATTTAGAAACATTTTTTCTGACGAATAATGAATGTTTCAGACTTATCAGTGGTTCTAGACATGATAGACTGTGCAGAAACCAGGGATTCTTTTACCATCAACCTAATGACATAAAAAAAAACAGGTGTTGTGACATCGTAACGATAGAATATATCAACATTTTCACTAACTATATCCATTCCTTGTCAATACAATTGGTTTTGTGTGACTACCTATTCAAAAATTATAAAAAATTTTTTTAAAATTTATATGACGATAAAATGAGTATTAAAAGCTCATTGGTTAGTTTCCCTTAGAGGAGGAGGTGAGAGAATAATCTCTATTTAATATAATCGGATTTTAAGTGTTTTTAATTTCCAATTTATAGTTAAACATATATTCTAACTACACTGACATTGTAGGAAAATTAAAGGGAATTTTTTTTATTCATATTTGCAGAATGTTCCAGCTTTTACAAAACTAAATCACTGCATTTGCTTATAAGAAAAACAAATTTTTAGATATGCAAGAGAAAAGTCATAATACTTATTGAATGCAAAGTTAATTCCATTATGTGGTAAACGTAATAATAGATAAACAAATTTTTCAAAATCTGGTTAAAGAAATGAATTTCTTTTATTCATTCAAACGCATTTGTACATTTTATTTACTCTTTCGATATCGGAAGGTGTTAGTCTATTTTTTTCGTATGGGTTACGAAGTTTGCCTCCACTTTTGGCTTCCATCGTCATATCTTCGAAAGGACGTTTTGAAAAAGCATAGTTTCCATATATCATAATGGATTCATAGTCGAAAGGTGTAAGTAGAATGTTTTCATCAGGTTTCAGTTTCTTAAAGTTGTGCAGTTGATCTGAAAATATTAAGATTAGATAAGAAGAAAATAAAGGATAATAAAATAGAAGACTCGAAATATAATGAGCTATAAAATTCATTATATTTCGAGTCATCATATTTTCATTTAATGAATACCTAGTGTAACTAAATATTATGGTCAAAACAAGAAATTGTAAATCTGGAATTTTTAGTAATTTAAAATATAACATGTTTTTAGAATGGTATAAATTCAGTGTGTATTTACATCATATATTTAACATTCTCCGCAATTTTATAGATTAACATCTTAACTGTCTTAAGCGTTTTATTAAAGTTATATTGCGGTTGTTGCAGTTGTAATATTCCCTGTTTCAAGGTAACTAACTTCCAAAATCAATAAAATTTACAAAAATATAATAATTAAAGAAAACCCTATTTATACAAAAATTTAAATACGTTGACATATAAAAAGGTTATTGAATAAAATTTTTGTATACAAATAAGTAGCGTTGTAAGCAGATTACATAACACTTTAAGCTCTTAACCTGCATAAAATGAATTCAGTTTTATATTCAAAAATTTTAAATAGTCAATTAAACTTTGGATATTGCGAACTGTCACATCATTGTCCAAATTCCTCTTTATAGACTATTTAAATAATTTCATAAGAATATTGAAGTTAGAAAATAGTAATACGGTTACTAAAGGAGTTTTTCTGTGGTTCACATCCTTAAAAAATAATCGAGAATCTTTCATATCACTTCAAAGGAAGGAAATCAGCGTTTGAAGTGAGGACGTTACTGTATGCATGATGGTTTGTAATGTAGAAAATTTTATCTTGACTGATAAATCCACATGATTACCTATCAAAGCGACATAAATCATTGCGTTGAATCTTGAGAGGGGGGGGGGGAGGAAGTGGTAAGATTGTGGGCGATTAATTCATAACAGTAAGTTTTCCAAAAATGGTTATTTTTGTAGTTTTGATAGATTTTTGAAAATCAATTCTCCAAAATAAATTCTCTTCACATACACACTTATTGGAATTATTTTTCAAACTCGAAATGGAAATCAAACTTAAAAACTATTTATTAAACTGAAGGGCAAAATACTAACCATCAGCCAAGAGAATGTTTCATTAAGAATTTAAGGTACAAATAAATAAATAATCACACAATATAGCAAGTCCTATTGAATTTATTTTTAAAAGATTCAAAAAACTTCAAAGCTGATAGTGTTCAATCAGAATACTATCAGCTTTGAAGTATTAGTCTCTTAGTAACATTAGTCTTAGAATTTTGCGACATAGAGTATAAATTATATCTAAGTATTACACATGTATGAGTATAATAATCTAAATATTTTAAACGTTACTCAGGAAATTTTTTATAGAAGTATATATTACCACAAATAACTTGAAGGGATATAATAAAAAAAATAATATGCCTTTTAATTGAGTTTCACATATCAGAAATTCATAGATAAAAATTCATTGTAATTATTGCTATAATTTTTATACAAAAATTCAAACTTAATTTGATATTTTATATGTATCATGGTCTTGCTACCTGATGGATAATGGAATTCTTAGGCATTAATCAAAGTTGTATTACTTTAAAATAAATAGATTTAATAAAGAAATTCATTGGTAAGTTAAATAACCATAAAAAGAGCACTTACTAGAAGTTACATTATTGTTATAAATGATGAGATAATTGTCTCTGTCAGATCTATTCTGTTCATGATAGAATCCAATTGTATGTCCAAGTTCATGAATAATTATTCCGATGTTCAAGCATCCAGGTCCCAAAGACACACTTTGAGGCTGCGAAATATATTGATCTCGACCAACTACTGAATAACAGCTGTAAAATTTAGGCATCATAAGCAAGTTTCTAAAAGAATTTTATGTAATTTATTTTTTAAAAAGACTTGTGTAATTTAGAAAATTAACTTGAAATATCGGTTGGTGTTTATGCGAATTAAAAGATCTGAATCTCTTCTGTGGCAAATATAAAACCAGTTATTTTTACGCATGGTATAAACTATGTGAATTATTTTTTACAATTTATGTGTCGATTATTTTATTATTTCTATTGTTAATTATTTTACTGATAAAATGTATTAACAGAGCAAACTTAAAAAAGTTCTATTTAGATGCATTAACTTTATATATATTAAATATTTAATGTATAAGAAAAAATATATTTGATAAAAATTAAGATTTTGTTACTTGCTAATCTATATAGGTTCTTTTTTTCTCAGATTTCTAGTAACCTACTTTTTTTTAAGGAAACGAACAAATGTTGTATTTAAGAAATAAATTTTTCTTTTGATTTCTACATTCACTTCATATCCATGGATTATAAATATTTTAAAATCTGAGTCAAATATTTAAACTTATTGAAAATTGAATAAAATAATAAATAAGGATCCATCCGTTTTTTTTTTTTAAAAAAAAAACTTTATAACTGATATAAAAATTGTTGGGAAGAAAGAAAGAAACGCCGCCATACAGCTATGCATGGATATAAGATGGAGATTATAAGTTAAGCAAAATGCAATACAGCGGGAAAAAAATTTTACGGAAATTTTTATTCGTTGGAATAATAGAATATGAAAAGAAATTTAGCATATAATAGTTTTATTATAAATAAATGAGAGGAAAAACATATATATTGGGATTGATACACGATGTTTAATAAAATCTCAAAAAATTAAGATTATTTTATATCTGATTTCCATGGATGGGATGAAATTAAAATTTTAAAGTGCTCCGGTTCTGAAGAAATGCAATCTCTTGGGCCTTTATCTCACGCCACTTTAATATGTATCAAGCAATTTGATTTTAATCAGAAAGCCATGATGGTTTTTCCTAATTTGTATTGTTTCAGACAGTTTTAATATTGTGTCATAAATTTTTACAATTTAAAAATAGTTTAAATTGAAAAAATTAATAATAACAGTTATCCAATAAAATATTTACAGAAGAATATCATTAAAAATTCTGTTACATCTTAAGCATAAACATTGGGGGGTAAAACTGTTCAAATAATAAGTATGCGAACTAATTTCCTATTAGAATCTTAAATAGTATATTTTTACTTAAAAAAAGTTAGGTTATTGACACAAGAGGAGAAAAATCTATAAATTTTATTGATGTACAGGAAACCTGGTTTATCAAGCAGACCTGAATTAATGATTTTCATTGAATTTTGAAAGACAGATGTCTCTTTTAATTTTCAAAAATTTTATGACAACTTTTCATTTACTACGATGATATTTTCATATTCAGGGAAATTTTTGCTTTAGATCTCTTATTAAATATGCTGTGTGTCATATATATACATCTGATTAAGATTTTTAAATTTTCTTTCCTTTTTTGTAGCTTAAAATCATTATAAACAAGGCTGAATAACTATTTTAAAACAAATTTCAGTCTACAAACAAGCCTGAATGAAACGGAGAAATAATAAAGATGAACTTAATTGAAAAAATTCGCATTCTTACAGACTAAAAATATATACGAGATTCATAGTGAATGGTGTAGAATTTAATAATTAAAATATATTATTAAGATAGACTGGTGCAATTAATTAGTTGAGTGTATAACGTTTACAATTAAGATTGGAAAATCTAAATGTTCGCATCAGTTTTTTTAAATCATTTCTCGTATTAAACATCCGGTAGGCAGTCTTTCATTCTAAATATTTCAGAAAATTATTGGAATAAATTTTCAGACAGGCTTGGTTACTGTAAGTCACACACCAAAGCCAATAAACAGAGACGATCAACACGTAGACATCCAATATCAGTATTTATTAGTTTTTCTGGAATTTTCAAATTTTATGATATTTTTATCTTGTTTTTTGGAAAAGTTTTTAGATATTTTGAAGTATGTACTTTTCAAATACAAACATTTAAGCAAGGAAAAATATGTGAATTTTGATGTGAAATCTTTTAATTTCTTTTTCTCTAACCCTCTGAATAAAACAATACTTTCTTAAAAAACGAAAATAATCTGTTTTTCCTTTTATCACTTGTAATAAGTAAATAACCACTGCAATAACGGATTTTGCATATTCTTCTGTTGAACATATAAAAGGGAATTTCAATTTTATTAATATGAAGCGTATTTGACTCAACAAAAAATTTTAAGCAACTATCCAATGCACATTTGACAGCCATTAATGTATATTAATATGTAAAATAATGAATCAAAGACAATAATATATACAACTTTTATTTTCAAACAAAATTGATAAAACTGCTTTTAATTAAATAATATTAAAGAAATATAATTTTTAAAATTTCGTTGACTTCATAAGATGCTTTTTTGAGAGCTAATTTTAAATTAATTCCCATTTTCGTTTTGAATTTCAAAATATTAAATTGAAAGTTGTTCGAATAGAGTAAAAAATTGCTTTATCATCAGCTTACAATGGAATAAATTGGGTGAGTCCCCTATTTGAAAGGAGTTGTGGGACTCATCAAATAAATAGCCTCTTTGGGGAAATTTAAGGTGTTTCTTGCTTTATGTTTTGACGGAGAAATATTTCAAAAGCTAGGCTGTAAAAGATTTCGCAAATTGATCTTGCTTTAAGATAGCATTATTATGAAAATGCATATCATTGTAAGTAGGAATGGAGTGCAAGGTTGTGTTACGGAAACAGGGCCTGATTCGGATTATAAGCGGGGTAAATGCGATGCGAAATCATAAATTTTCTGAAGCATAATGGGGGGAGGGAACATGTACATATCATTATGTTTATGTTTTTATATGTTATATTTATAATTTTTATTGGTTTTATATGATAATTTATGATTTTATATGTCAATTTATGAATTTTAAATAATAATTTATTATTATATGATAATTTTTATTGATTTTATATGGAGTTGAATATTTACCGATAGGGAAATATTCAACTCCATTTAAAATCAATAAAAAATAGTTTTAACTCTTTTTTAATAAAAGTAAGTTTTTATTTTGAAAACATGTTATTAATGCAAGAAATCCTGAAAATGCTACATTTTTTTTAAGATTATAGAAATTTAACACTTTTTTGTTTAACCCAAAAACATTTTTGATTGACTCACATACCTCTATTTAATTAATTGATTCTTAAAGTCTATTTAAAGTTTTAAAAAAATATAATTATTGCTCATAAGGGATAAAATTGCTCATGAGGGATAAAATTATCCATCTCACCAGGAAATGGATGTTGCTTTTCTGTCTTGACACGTGAATACGGACCTCTATCTATGGAAAGTCCTCCAGAAAGAAATTTACGTGATTAATATAAAAATGCCTCCCAACCTTTCTTGTGGTTAGCGTAACCGAATACGGATGGGGAGGACCTGGGTCCAAATACCAGCTCGGGCATGGATGTACTTTCTCTTCCTATGCGTTTCTTGTCCTTTCCACAGATTATGGATCAATGTGGCTCGCCCTATAAATGGGTTTGTGGTGGTGTGACGTGGGTAGTGCTACTAGCCCCCGTGACTTGGTTCACAGGTGCCCACCGGGTAATGATAAATTTTCCGGCCTTGTAGTGGCGCGAAAGGGTTAATCGTTCAAGTGCCCGCTATTGGAAAAAAATATATAAAATGCTTTTCAACAACTTTAGGTAGTTCACATTGTGGTGTCAAAGTTCACTCGTAATATCAAACCATAATTCTCATGAGTAGTGGTAGTAATCTATGATTTTTTTTTTTTTTGTCAAGTGCCAGTCAGATTGGCAGTATGGGTGCGCTGCTCCACTTTTTCAACTGAACCGCAATTGGGTGCGGAGTCCGACTTCCTCAGTACACACATGCCATAGGAACCCGTTTATAGGGTAGGCAACCATTCACAACCCATTCATACAAGGAAAGGACAAAGACAGGAGAGAGAGAAAGAGAAAGTACATCCATGCCACGACTGGGATTCGAACCCAGACCTTCCTATCCGCAATCAGGAATGTTGACCACAAGACAGAGAAGGCGGCAATCTATGATTAATATCGTAGATTACACCAGAATTCCATCACTTATAGTAGTTTTTTTAAAATTTTTTTTTTACTTTTATATTATTTTATTCCAACGATTGTTTTTTTACAAAATTTTACGTCTTTGTATAAATTATTATGTAACTAATAAATTCAAATATATTTTTAATTATTGCTATAATGAATCCCGTTCCATTAAAATAAATAAATAAAAATATCCGATTAAGAGAAAAGATATATTAATAGATGATGTATTCCAAGTAGATTCATTATTTACTATTTCAGAAAGAATTACTGATGCATAAGAATACGATAAATAACTATTCTTTATTCTATTTAAATAACTATTCTTTATTTCTATCACAGTTATTTACTTCTTAAACGAATTTTTAAAAAATTTTTGAAACAAGCACACAAGACAAAAGATCAATTAATAAACTTTTCTTTTATATTTAAGAGGATAATCCACTAACTTAATTTCTCCTCTTAAATAATTTAATTAAGATATAAGACATTTCTCTTTTGTTATATGCACATGAAAATAAATAATTATATTTCTTTTAATTTGAAACTTAAATTGAGAGTTTTTTGTGTTTGTACAATAAATATTAAAAGAAATCAAAACTATAACCTATCTTTAGAAAAAATTTCTAAAGCAACAATGGAATAAATTTAAATTGCGCTTACTTTCAACTCCAAACTTTTTTCACTTTTAATGAAGTTAACCAATAATTTGATTAAGTCTGACTTTTTAATGATTCAATTACTTTGTTTGAAAATTTCTATTATAAAAACTTTATCTCACAAGAATTCTTAAGGGAATTAAAAACTTAGTAACTTCAACAAAATATTTTCATTAGTAAGTCTTTTAAAAGATTACAGAAACCTCGTCACTTACGGAAAAGGAACTTATTGTTAAAGGGAAGTTACTTTTATAAATAATCTAAGAAATAACTTAATTAGATTATTTATAAAAGTTAATAATTGAACTTTTTGTTTTATAAAACTAGTTTAGGTATTTCAAAAATCAACAAACAATGAAAAAGAAAAATTAAAATATCTTCCTATTTATTCCTTAGTTATGCTTATAGTATTTATTATATAATAATATGTAATAAAATTAATAAAAATTGAACTATAATTAAGAAACTAAAGTGAACTATAATTTTTGTGTACTAAAATGATGGTTTCCGTATCATTTAAAGGTAACTGAAATTGAAATCGATGCGTAACTTAAAACCATTGAATGATTGTTGAAGCTTTCAATTTCTTGCATGAAGAGATTTTAACGCAAACGTCTCTTTTAAATATACATTATAATCAGAAAACTTAGAAAAAATTGTAAGCTTACAACTTCCTATTTTTTAAAATAGAGAGTATTCGGGTTTGTAAAATTTTACATTGTTTTACAACCCCTACTGTATTATAAATGATAGCTTGCAATGCATCCTGAAACATGTCTAAAACAATCTTCATTTTATAAATCAGTGTCAAGAGACGAAGTCAACTATTTAGATGGCAGAAGTATTTTGTAAATTTATAATCGCACTCTACGGTTGAAAGTGGATTTTGAATTATGCACTTTTGAACTAGAAAACTAGAGTACTGATGATTTAACAATCAGTTCGATTTCTCTATCTTAAGAAGATAACATTAAGCTGCAGCAGTAAATATATCTGATCCTATCAGAATTATTTTCTTAAGTTCCACCGAATATTGAACTATCTATCATAAAACTGCAAGTGGAAACTTTCACCAATTGGTCTTTAATAGTTTCTTTTGAATTGAATATAAAACCATAAACGCAAAGCATTTCCAAGGAAAAAAGAAAAAATCTTTTTCCATTTAATTACTTTGGTACCCCGGTATTCCATGCTTCGTCACTGGAAATACAGTTGGTTGAAAAAATATATTATTTTAAAGAGTAAAATAAATTCATACAACCGTAAGGTCAATAAAAGATAAAATTTATTTTTCAAGAAGACAATGTTTCCAACAGTATTTAAAACTCCAGTACCTGTGACTGGTTCGATTAAAATATTTAAATTATGCAATTGTTCTTATTTGTTTTTTCTCGAATTCGAGAAATTATGCTTATTTCTCGAATTTTAACCTCACTTCAAGATTTTGGGAGAACATAAAACATTTGTGTGTGTGTGTGATTCACCAATATGACACAATTTTGAAACGGATTGGAGAAAACTTGAAGACAAACTAACTCAGAAAATTTTAAAAAATTGATAAATAATTTATCTAGCAAATTGTATCAACGTAATAGTAAAATATGTTATTGCAAAATATATCTTTAAAAACTAATTTAAATTCACAGATTTTTTCATTATTTATAATAGGATAGCCTATATATTTTTGAATTAAAGAATTTTAATACAATTTCTGTCTTGATAATTATTGCAAGTGTGCAATGCAATGTTTAAAAGACATATTATAATGATTTTGCCAGTTTTTCTACTCTCAAGAGGTTAGATGGAGTCCAGGTAAGTTTCAAATTTATTTAAATGCAAAGGCATTTTTATTCCATCGCAATCTATATGTAAAATACGGTTTTCTTAAGTAGCTGGATGAATAAGAGCAAAATGCTTACCCTTCGCCTTTAAATATTCTTATGTATTCTTTTTGTGACGTCCGTGGAATGAATCGAACGCATGTGGATCTGTGATAAACATCCATTGCCTCTAAGATAAGATCTTTCTGATTTTCTAAAATAGGATTCAAATAAATGTTATAAAGGCAGTTTCATTAAACAAAGTACAATAAGCAATTCATAAAGTATGAAATGAAAAACTAATGTACCTCACTCAAAGGGCATGATTACAAATGGTACCTGAATTATAAAGTATTATATAATACTGGTACTCTATGAATGAAAATATAACGTGATATAAATGTAGAAAACCGGATAAAAATTTAAAATATTCAGTTCACTTATATTTTTTATTATTTTTCTACAGATGTAATGCTTAATAAATATTTAATTATTGAAGATTAAGTTGATTGTAATCAGATATTAAATCAATAATAAAATGTAATCAAAGATATAATAGATTGAAAATTACGTATTAAAATCACTGAAGTAAATTTTGCGCCAAAGTGAATTAGCGGAACTCGAATCACGCCAACATACTAGACTATTAAACACAAAAAAATCTAAGAAGTGTGTGCTAATTACCTGGCATTAATGCGAGTTCATAAGACCTCAGAATAAAGAAAAAATTGTTTTGACTCTTTTACAATCAATATAGACTCATTTTGCATTTATATAATTTTTTTTTCAAATAAAACATATGAGTAATAATCTTTTTGTTATAATATTTTGGCGTGATTTCTGTGGCGCCAATTTGTTTTGGAACAAAACTGGCTGCGGTGACGCTTATACGTAAGTACCAAAATACTGACATTTAATACTAATACATTTAATACATTTAAACTGAATAAATATTTGGGATTTATTCCAGAGATGGTTGCCAATAACGAATTATAAATATGATGCAAAATAATGATGTAATTTATAGCATGTGCAATTTATAGCATGTAATTTTCTATTCCCATTAAAAAGAAAAAAAAAATAGCGTATTTAATGGTATTTTTTATTTCCCAAAATATATTGCGTTCATGTTTTTAAGATAGAATTAGGCGAAAGTAAATATTTTATTTACAGATTGTTTAACAATGCTGAAATTGAATATTTTAAACAATTCATCAATAGGAATTCATCAGTCATGTTAATTTTATTTGGATGTTATCTCAATATCAAAAAATGAATATATAGGACATTATATTTTAATGTGAATTATTTATTTTTCAATTGAGATACACTGAGGTTTTTCGAAAACAAAATGAAAACCATTATTTTTGATAAACTTGTAAGATATTCTAAAAATTAAATAGAAATTAAAAACAGTGTAAGTAATTATATAATAATTTTCAACTATTTATAATCAAGGTTCAACTATTGGATGGAATCATTAAATTCCACAACAATATTTTATTTTGAGTTACATTAATTCTTAATATTTGTAATTATGCATTTATCAACAATTAAGTGTTATTAGAGGAAATGGATTTGCACACATAATAAATCTTTTACGCATAGCATCATCTTAAATTAATTTATTATTATTATTATTAATAGTAAGTTAATAATGATGATAATGAATTGATTAATAATTACTTTGAAAAAAATAATATCTATTTAATTTTCATTTGGGTGAAAATTAAATAGATATTATTCTATTAAATTAAATAGAAATCATATTTCATTTCATTATTCAGAAGTAGCTAAGTGTTAGAAAACAAAACTAATTCTGTTAGTCTCTCTTTAACGTATAATTAATTATTTCTTTGTAAATGAAGATTTGCTCGAATAAAAATTACAATTTAAAATATTCCAAACCACTGGGAACATCGACGCTCAATAATGGGATTCAAACTCATGAATGCTATAATGAAGCACCAAGTGTTGTCCTTCAATATTCTGCTTAGTATGTCTTATTTCATAATATGAAAAATATTTACTATTAAATAATTGAATATAGAAAAAAATTATGCAACATATTTCAGAACCTTTAATTCTTGTATACTAGAGGATAACAAATAATCTTTTATTTAATAAAAACATGTGTATGTTATATATTTTGATATTTTCCTTGTATTCAACTGTAATATATGCATATTCAACCGTCTTACAATTTTTACCGATATAATTTCTGTTTACTTAAGCTATTAAACTTATTAGCAATTTTTAAACATAGTTAAAAGTTATGGATATTTGTCCTTGTACCCATCTTTCATACCACACAATATTAGCGGAGAAATATAGTACCTTATTAAATACTAAACATGAATAGACCTTCTAATAAATGAGGTATCTTTTAAGTTTGGTATCGAACTTACTCACCTACATATACCCAAGCCTGTCATCGTTTCTAATCAGACTACCTCAGCTTATCAGTTACTAATTACTTTCATAAATTAAATTTCTGAATGATAAGATTGCTGTTGAAGCTTTAATTATATCGCTTAACAATCAGTATTTTATATATATAACTGTTATGTCTTAAAAGTTTAAACAGACTTTATGTACTGAATAAAAGTATGTCAAGCGGGATATTTGAAATACATAGTAATGATAAATAAAGGGAAGCATATTTATTTTGCAATATAAGTTGTTGACAACGACTACAACCATTACAACAAAATTCAAATTATAGGATTTGGAATTCCCTTATTTAGACAACTAATGAGCGTATATTATTTTCTTTTTGGTTTGCTTTATTTGTAGTATTCTTTTTACCATAGTTTAAATTTATTAGTTTAATTTCAGCCATTGTTGATTGGTTTTCCTCCAACATTTGGATGCGATCCAACATTTCAACTGTGTATTATATTTCTGTCTCTTACACAAAAATAAATGATTGTGTTTTAAAAAACGATGAGATATTACCAAGAGTCTCATCGATGACAAAAGGTATCTCTGCTCCACCGGGATATCCAGGCCAGCGCGAATCATCGCCGATAATTCCATTCTGAGAACAATAACGAAAATGTTAGAACGCCATATTGTTGAAGTATTGTTTTTTTTATATGATTTATTAATACAGTAGTGATCATTTTTCTAGATATTTTATTACATGTATGCAATAGAAAAATTAAAACTTAAAATATATGAAATAAATACAAATTAAGCAAATATTTTGTGATAATATTTCCCATTTAGTGTTGTAGTTTTTTGTAATTGAAGAAAAAATTACATTTAACTATATGCTACAAAACATAGAAAAAATCAATCATTGTTAATAGTCATAAAACCATTTCTAGTATAAATTAGATTTATGAATGATTTTTGGGCATAAATTTCAAAAGAGAAGTTAAAGGGAATAAAGAATAATATATGATAAATATAGAGATGTTCCTCCAAACCTTTCTTCAAATTTCCATTAATATGCACATGTACAGATAAATACGTAATATATGTTGATATGTGATATTTGACCTACCTTTCTTTCATATTATCTTGGTAGATTTTATTAAAACTTAATCCAGAATGACTAACTTTAATACAAAACAAAAATGAAAAAACGATTTTCAATATGCATTAATTACAATCATTCAAGATATTTGAAGATTAGTTTTAATAAAAATAAAAATAATAAATAAATAAGTAAAAAATAAAGAAAAATAATAAACTCATTGAAGGGAAAATGAAGAAAATTATTTTACTATAAAAAATGCTAATATCCAAAAAAAAGGGGGAAAAGAAAAAAAAATTGTATTTCTTTTATTAATTAATTTATTTATGCTATGGAATCAATTTATAAAGTTCCTTAAGCCTGAAAATACTTCTGCAAAAGATTATAGGGTGTGTCGTTAAAAAAATATTAACACTGTAATTGTACAATGCATAAGTATATTTAAGTTTATACATATAAGATTAAGGAAAAGAAATCCATTATTTTTGCGGCACATGGTTATCGTGATCTCGTAAAATATTTAAATAATTTCAGATATATGCTTGCTGGCAAAATGTTTGGCACTAAAAATTCTTTATTTATTTATTTATTTTTTTTCTGTTTTGTCCATTCAGGTGTCAGTTCCAGGGTGTTAAAAATGGAAGTAAACAAAGAGAAAATTTGGTTAACATTTTGTTTTTCTTTAATAAAGGTGAAAATGCAAGTCAGAAGGCTGAAACTTTGTAAGGCGTTTATGGTCCCGATACTGTAACAACTAATTTATGTGACATGACGATTTAGTCGATTCAGTTCAAGTACATTTTATGTTGAAAATGCATTTCACACTGATAGGTCATCGTAAATGTCGATAAAATCACTGAAATGATCGATGTTGACCGACATGCTGTCAGTCGTAGCCTAACATGGGAGCCAAAAATCGACCATAAAACAGTTTTAAACCTGTATAAGCAAGGCGAATCCGAATTATAATAAATGAAGTCTTGAAGTTCACGTAAAAATAATTTCTTATTCCCCAACCTAATATAATTTAAAAATAAATGGAATTTCACATAAACTAATGCTATTTAGAAATTGAATAGGAACTATATCAAAATTCATTTGCATGCCACGTGCGTGTGCTATCCACTAAAGGTTGGAAACATTAAGCTAATTAACTTGATTCTAATTAGCTTAACACCTAATTAACTAAGGTTGGATACACACGCTTAAAATAAATTATTTAATTTTTGTTTCTTAAGGACTCCTTTCAAGAGCGGAATATAAAACTTGGCAAAAATTTAATCTCAGATGGAAAAGATTATCGACTATCAGGTAGCTTTAGCAACTATTAACTAATGTCCTTCAGTTTTCAAAGAGATTTCCAATTCTAAAGATGTTACTGCATAATCCCAGTTCGTTTCCCTTCTTCGCTTAGAGCTTTTAATTTCAACTGCCAAACATACCACCAGCTTTAAAATATTCTAAGCTTAAAATTACTTAATTACAATAAATAAACTTCTTGAAAAGTTTAAAAATTAGGATTTCACATCATTTAATCACAGTCATTTCAAGTTGTTAAGACAATTTTTAAATACATAAAACTTTTATATCAATATAATAATTACTCGAACAGAATTATTATTGAATATTCGAAAGGATTTTATGATGAAATGAATATCATGTATATTAAACTTTACATGTATGTATTATAAGAAAGTATCAAGTGTAAGTATTAAGAAGTAAGCAATAATTTATTTAATGATAAATTTACCCGCACAAGACGATTTGGTCATTTTAGAAATCATTTGGATGGAAAAAATTTACACTTTTAGTTAAAGTTTGGACAATTTAGGAGCCTTATTGGTGATAAGTGATTTCCAAACAATTATACAGAAAAAATAAAAGAAAATATAAAAAAATATCAGATGCTAATAGGATAACAATGATTTATTACGAACTTCTTCTCAAACACTTTGTTTTCAAATTAGCATTGTAACTTCCCATACCAAAACAAAATTATAAATATGCATGTAGCTATGAGTTTATAAACATGTTATTTATTACTATTATATATTTTGAAAAATAAAATAATTATTATTTGATTGCGTTTAAGAAATATCTTGCTGTCAATATGGGCGAAATTTTGTTCATAAATACAAAAAATTAAAATTAAAATATTTAAATATTAATTGCTATTTTAATATTGTCCCCACATAGTAATAACTCAATAACAATGGCCTCACACTAAAATTAAAATCAGAAGACAGCTCAATTCGTTTACAATTAGACTAAAACTTATTGTATTAAACTTTAATTGTAAGAACTTAGAGAAAAGGGCTGTATCCCAGTGTACGGTACGCTATTTTTATACAATTAATATAATTATACAATATACAATTAATATACAGTGAGTAAAAAAAGTATTTGCACACCTACATTTTTGTTCATAATTTATAAGAAAATGCATTAATAAATACAAAAATTGGCATTTTAAAAATAAAATAAGCTTATTCATTTAAATGAATTACAAAAAATTCAATAATATTAATAAAAATCCTTTTTTGCAGCAATATTAAAATATCTTACGTCAAAAAAGTATTTGCACACACAACTCAACTTTAACAAATTTGCATTTTCATGCTAATTATTTGACAGTCATCCCGCAGTAAATAACATACATAAGACAACTATAAAAGGAGGTATTGGCGAAACTTTATCAGTTGATTGTCGATTTCAAATTGTAATGGCACCTAAGAAATCTGAATTGCCGATTTCGTTGCGAGAAAAAATTGTTTCTCTACGTGAAAATGGCCTAAGTTATCAAGAAATAGGTAAAAAAGTAAATGTTTGCTTCTCTACTGTTCGGTATGTTATAAAACGCCATAAAAAAAGAGGATCTACATCAAATAACTTGCGCTCTGGACGCCCAAAGAAA
>JAPDSC010064159.1:0-25037 GCA_026290005.1 Latrodectus geometricus
GAAATTCTTAAACTTATCTAAATATATGAATATGTCAAAGAAAAGAGAAAAACGTTATTATTATCTGATTTTATATATAGCCAATAAAAAAATAACCAAGAATCAATATTGCTGAATTTCCGCGTAATTTACCTCCACACATCGGAGAATGACAGAATCACTTTTTATCCAGAAAACACACATTTTCTCGCTTTATTACCTACGACTCATGTCGAAAGTGTGTATGTAATATATTGAGCTTTATATTTCTCAGCGAAAGGGATTTATGTCTATCCTTAGAAAAGGTAAAAAATGATGTTTCTCCCCTTAGGAAGTTTTCATTGCGAGCGACGATATTTCATAATTTTTCTATTATTTTTTTCACTGTGAAATTTAATATTATGGAGATCCGGTACATTTTGTGAGAAGTTTAATAGAATTGAATATATTTTCTTTGACTTTTAGATTTATGATAACATTTCTTCACTGTAGTTGCAACTCGAAAGGATTGGTTTATGTGATAGGCAATAAAAGCGTCAGTTTCTTACACTATGTAATCGCAAGTTAAAGTAAAATTATATTGAAAATTAATATGATTTCAATAAACACTTAAGTGTAGTTTGAATTCATTTAATTAGTTCTTTATTAAAGAATAGTCATTATTTTGTATTTTTTAATTGGAAACTAATTCAATTCTATTTTGAATGAAAAAGCAATTTTATTTTGAAAATTATTCCATTTCTTTTTGTTCTGAAGCATATCTGAGAAATGTGATATAAACATATTTAAAAATAACATAAAAATTATGAAACTACAATTTATTAATGTACATATTTGTTTGAAAATCAATATTCTCTTTTTCAGAATTTAAAATTAATGTCCTATTTATTAGTTATAACATTATATTCTGCTATTAATTGTAAGTATTGCAAAAAAGACTAGTAATTACATTAAAAAAAATATTTCATTTTATTATCGAAAAAATTATGTTTCCTAAACATTTCCACTAACAAATGTGCAAGACTATGATTTTCCGATTTTGTAATACGAAACAGATAAATTATTGAATCTATAAGAAATCTTCAATACTTTTTGACATTAAATTAATTTTACTGAAAATTTCCAGAGACAATAACAAAATTAATTTTATTTTAAATAAATCGACTAAAAAAGACTATTTGTAAAATTTTTATAAACTTCTGAAAGATTTAAAATAAGAACATTTTCATAAATGCCTTTATTTAAAATTAAGCATAAGAAAATGGGTACTTTGTTGTCAAAAATGAATAAACTTACAAGAAATATTTCCTATTACAAGTATTTTTACTAATGGAATTAATGTCTAAAATAATTTCAGTAAATGGCACTAATGGAATTCTGAATTTTAAAGAATCATGTGATGGCTTTCATAATTTTTAGGATTTTGATAAGAGTTCTCAGAAATATTTATTTAAAAAACGAAGTAAATGTCATTCTCCTCCGTGTTGTTCACTTTTTTACATTTATAAAATGTTATGCTTTTTAGTAGCAAATTCTTTTATATTCTTTGTTTTGTGATGGGGAAATGAAATGGTTTTCCTTTCAAAATTGTAAGAAGGGAATTAGTTTCACTATTTTTGGCTTTAAAAACATATTGAATTTAAGAGGAATTCGAGGTATATTTTGACGGTGGTAAATACAGATGAAATCCAATTATTTTATTAAACTGAAGATACTTTCTGCAGTATCGACTTTACAGAAGTAAAATTTTAGAAATTACATGGCAAACGTAACCAATGTTCGAACATTAACATCTTGTTTACATATTTTATAAATATTGCAATCCTAATTTTCTTCAAAAATTCTAAACTTCAAAAAATTAAAGATATTAACTTCTTAAGCTGAATACATATATTCCAAAAACATAATATGAGCATTACAATTTAAAATGAAAACATTAAAGGAGTGAGAAAATTAATTTTCTCTAAAATGCTGTGCTTTCTTTTCATTATAGTTCAAAGTTTTATTAAAATAATATGAAAATAAAGTTTTATACATAAAGATTTATACATTATTTTTTTCTTTTTCATTATTTTCAAAAAAAAAAAGAATAAATAAATAAAAAATAAATAAATAAACGAAATTTGTTCATTTTAAATATTTTAAATTCGTGAATTTTAAATACAAATTTTTAAAAAGCAACACTATTGATGAGTTTATTTTTTTAAAAAAATAAATATTCAAACATACAATAAATAGTCGTATTTTATTACCTTTTTTAAATATCGTTATACGAAATAATACGATATTAATATGTTGATGGTAAAAAAAGACATTTTAATTAAAATCTATTTATTATGATATTGCATATCCCTTAAACTGCTTTTAATATATTAAAAATAAAATATTTGTGTTTATTAAGAATAATTCTAAGCTAATTATTTTTTTCAAATTATTTAAATGAAAAGGAAAATTGAGATAATAATTTAAAAAATTGTAAAAAGGAAGTCAATTTTCACTGTTAATATCTAAATCTCTTAGGAATAGGTTATTACCAATAATATAAAAAATTATACTACTTAAATATTATATTTGAATCTTAGATACTGAATTTCTTAAAATATGAAGTAAATATGCCTAAAGAATACAAAAAATGCGTAGTTCCTAAATTAAATATTTTTAGGTATTGACGTGAAAAATGCCAGACGAACATAAACATTAGGTGAAAAGCAATAACAAAAAATATTAATTCATGCTATAATATATTGACTAATGAATTCCACCTATTATTAATTTTATATTTATATATATATATATATATATATATATATATATATATATATATGCATTTGCATTTCTTATATACACATTGGCCAATGCGAATTAGAAAGCCAAGATCAATATTTTATTGTGGACAACTTTATGAATGAATAACAACACTCATTATTTTTTTGGACACCCAATCTAGCTACTTCAGGAAAGGTCATGGTAGCTTTTTTGGCCAGGGCGTCGCTCTCATTATCAGAAGGTTGTGAGTTCAATTTCCGATTTAGGCAAAGATCTATTAATAATTGCTTATTTTAAAAATTATTGTAACTATTAATAAAGAGCATATTCTGTCGGATTTTGCAAGCTTTGTCTTTACATACATAGCTGTTAGACGAGTACTTAAATGTAGAAAAGAATTCATAGTTTAATGAAAAAACTGTATTAGCAATTAAGGGCATTTACTATTTACGGAACTTTATTTCAAAATATTTGTCATGCCACAGAAAATAATGTCTTACTGAAAAACAAATTGAATAAAGTGTGAAAACTTTAAAATACCCTTATTTATATGTTGAGTAAATATTGAAGTCTTGACTCCATTCTTTCACATTCCAATACATTTCCGATTATTGTATTGAGAAAAGATAATCTGTAGTGAGCAAAAAAGAAACGTTAAAAAATAAAAACATATAAACATCATAATTTTTTTAAGTAAATTTGGGAATGTAGTAAAAAATGATGGTTCCTTGTTAGGTGCATATGTTTTTCCCTTACTCTCCCTTATTACGCATAGATTACATTTTTCATATGGGGCAACTACATTCCTCCGTTCTTGAAGTGAGCAGAATTCCTGAAATCGTGGTTTAAATCAATATTCATTAAGGTTTTAAGGAATTACATTTTAATATAAATTTGATTATGAAACGCAACCTATATTATATGTTTGCCATAAACCAAATGTCGGAGTTTTCAATTACAGGTGTACGTTTCATTTCACTCATTGTAACCCTTCAAACCAAACATGCAGGAAGATTTCACTTGTATTGTTATATAGCAATTGTATATAACACGTATTATTAAAATCAATATTACTTACTGTTAAAGAGTCAGTAAGTTAATCTCTGCAATCTTTGATAGATGTTTTACAATTAAAGTTTTAATAACTATTCATTGGAAATTCAATTAATTCCTAAAATAATAATGAAAACTTCTAAAAGAAGTTTAAGAATTTTTTTCATTTAATTCAAGAAATCTTAAGCTAAGTATTACTTCTATATTAAGGATAATTCAACAATAATTTGATTATGAATTTTCTATTGAATCAATGAAATAAATAAGTATGTTTGAAAAAGTACATAAATATGCACGAAAAATATTTTACCTAATAAGAATCAGATATAATAGAAATAAAATAATAAATGATTAAAAACTGTAAAAAATTTTCTTGAAATCACTTCTCTTTTCTAATTAAATGTTTTATGTTTTTAATGTTTATTATTTATTGTAAGAGCATGAGTTAATAAAAACTTGGAAAATCACTCGACATTATAGAAAATAAAAAAAACTATTTTTATTTTAGATTCACAGAATCATTTCAGATTTCTTACTAACTTTAAAAATATTCAATTAAATTTTATACTATCTAACATGTATAACTTAATGAGAAATGCAGTCAAACTGCAATTAAGCAAATACATGAAGATATTTTGGAATGTATTTTTAAAGTAGATGGCAATATACTGACTTTTATTCTGTAAGTTATTTTACTAATTTAATAAAAATTCATTAGCATAAAAGCTCAGGCAGAAATTTTCTTTTACTGTACCTTCATTGAAATATATTTAGAATGTAACTTACCTGTTAACGAAGAATAAGTTACTTTTATACGATTTTAGGTGATGAAATTGTTTTAAATAGGGCAACATTCTATTAGAATGTAATGGGTCATTGTATTCATAACTAAAATAAATAATTAATCAGAATGACTAACTCTTCAATTAATTTTGTTTTATATAACCAAAATAAAATCTCAAAATATATTCAATCCAATAAATAAATTTTTTCATAAAATTGAAATATTTTCTTAAAATAATTCATTTACATATTTTAATTGGTAATTATTTAAATTGCCATTACGTAGATACAATCTAAGAATTCAGAACAATTCTAATTTATATACGTATATAATTTTAAATATATATATATATATATCTGTGTGGTGGGTGTGTTAGGTATATAATTTATTGAATTATTAGTGATTAATTTTCCTGTATTAGAGGAATTAAAATTTTTCTTTAATATTGATTTGATTTTTTAGTTTTCAAAAAATTATTTTTTGACCCAGTTATTGCAATATTCATTAAATTCCACAAGTTTGTTACAATTTTCAGAATTTACTTCAAAATTGTGTTATTAATTTCATAAACATTCATAAGTATATAAGTTATGATTCACAGTATAAAATTTACGCGATTGGTTTACTATAATATTTGACATTTTTCGCAATCTTTTAGATTTTCAAAAATTTAAAATCACCATTGAATAGACTTACAAGAAGAATGTGTAGACAATACAGAGTGTCAAGCATTTTCAATGAAGTAATTTGAGAGAAATGAAATATTAATAAAATTTCTTAGAATTTTCAATTTTGAATTTGTTTATATTAAAATTATATGAACAAAATACACAAATATTGGTTGAGAGAAGTATTTGGTTGTATCAAATTTAATTAGTTGTATTCGTATAATTTTAAAGGATGTCCGTTCATTAATTCTGTTAATTCGGGTAAATATTTCAAAATATTTGATTTTTAACCATTTCAGCATGTACAATGAAAGTAAAAAAGCAAGCCAGGGAACATTTATAAATCAAATGTCAGAGTTTATATCCTTTCAGTATTTATACAATGCTTGAATTTTTTTTCCAAAAGATGTCATTATATGTATTGTAGGAGATAAAATTGCTATTTATCACAACAGTGTTTGTTTTTTGCCAGTTTATTTAGAAACAGATAGAAAATAAGATTTCGAAACATTTTCATATAACGAAATGTTTTTATAGTTTACTGGTCATTAGCTTGTAAGAGGATGCCGTTTGATATTACTGCTTAATATTTCTAGATTCACATCTAACCATAATTTTAATGATAATATGACAACATGAATGACATTATTTTTAAAATATTTTTTAAAATAGGAACCAATTATATTACAGAAAAATAAAAAAACAGTTAATGAATTTTCTACGTATATTTTACATTGATTAAATTGTTGATTTAATTTTAATGTATGATTTGAAATATACTATTAAATTTTGTACTTTAAACTAGCTCTAGATTTCTAAAGACAACACTTCCTTAAAATTGTATTGCTGATGATCTGATAAACATGGTAGTTGAAATTAGCTCAGTATGGGAAATTTGTGTAAATACATGAATTATCTTAGAGATTAGGAGAATATACATTAATTATCAACTTTAGGAAAACCTATCTTGATCAAACTTTTGTAAATTTTCAATGATAACAACTACTAAAAAGAGAAGTACATGTGCAAATACATAATCAATGTTTTTATAATTTGTGTAATGGAAAAGTGTTTTTTTTTAATTTTTTATTTATTTATTTATTTTTGTCTTAATTTCTAATTTCTATAAATAAAATCCTTTGATAATTTCTCTTCTCATAGGAAACATTTTGATATAAAAGTAAAAAAACTATTTTGCTTGCACCTATTTTCTTAGAAACTAATTGATTCATAATAGAAAGTGTGGAATAAAAGTTTGGTTTTCTGCACTTGGAAACTAGCTTTTATGTGATTTACAAAAGTAAGGAAATTGGAAAAGAGTTTATTAAAATTCAGTATGTAAGTGATGTAGAAGGAGGAGAGAAATGACAATAAATTTTTGTTTTGTTATTATTGTAAATCATAGTAATTTGCAATATAATAAAAGCAGTGAATCTGATAGTGAAATTGTTAATGTTTCATAAAATATTTAGTTTCTTCATAAACATAAAAATGCTGTTACCTTAGAATACTAAATATTTAACAAAAATCTGCTCTAATATTCGTCTGAAATTCTTCCTTATAATAGAAAATTATGATAAAAAATGTTTAAATTTGTCATTTTCTGTATTAACTGTATAATGTAAATTATAGCGCTTTTTTCTAGGATTCCAAAGTAAAATTATGTTTAATGTTTTATAATCTAATTAATGTCACATTCTGTTAAAAATGGACATGAAGAATATAAATGTACTATTTTGCATTGTGATAATGAACATTGCTCTCCTAAACATTCTCTTTGGATAACTTTGCTTTCGTACTGGTAATAAGTTGAAAAAAAGTGTATAGAATAATAATTATTCGCTATTTAGAAAACTTGTTCTGATTTATGTTTTCAGGAAAAAATAATTTTATAGAGATTTGATTTATTTTATACCTTGAAACTGAACTATTAATGTGTATTGATGATTTCGTCTTTAAAGAAAAATGTGTTGGGAAAAGTACGAAAATTATCAGTAATAGATTTTTAATTGAGTAAAGAAATAATATTTTTAGCTATCTGGCATAAGAGTATACCATTTTCTGTAATTTGTTAAAAGTAATCATTTATTGTATTTTTAACTGAGCAAATTGTTAAATTTATGATTATAAGTTAATTTTCATAACCTTTATTATTGTTCAAATATACAGAATTGTCTTGAAGTTTAATTTTTCTTCTGAAGCATTTTGGATTCTTTGAGGAAATTTAACAATCTTACTGATTTCTACATACAAATAATGTCTCACTTAAAAAAAAAAAAAAAAAAAAAAAAAAATGTTTTAGTAATTTAAACTTTTAAAATAGTGTACAAAAATAGTATAATTTTTATTGTTATCTGTTTACACATCAACTTTTCTTTATTTAACAAGTCAAAATAGAAGGAATGCAATACATTTTAACTATTTGTTTTCGACATTGGACTTTTTTAGTTTTCAAGAACATTTTTTCGTATTTACTATATACGAAGATATTTCACGAGAAATTCAAAGTTGTTTCTCTATCATCTCAATTAAATTGATTTAACATATTTTAAGAGAAATTTTATAACCAAACAATATCAAACCTTCGTTAAAATAAATAAGTGCCAAAGAGGAAAGAAACCAAAAGAAAATGTCAATAATATTACCTAATGAAAAATGTTTCTTCACAACCCCGAAAGTTATAAATATTTAAATATATCTTAGTGAATGAGTGAATTGAAAAAAATTATGAAACTATTTTGTGATTTATATTAGATTCTTAAGACTGTGAAGAACTTTATGAGATTGTTATTTGATTTTTTTTTTCGATTTCTTGGGAAATAAATTTTGATAAATTTACGAAGTCTAGTCTATTTATTTATTAACTATGTAACATAAATTTTACATAAATATTATTATATTAAATTTATATAAATTTTAAATTATAAAATATTAAATTTTATATAAATATTATTAAACAAAGGTTTACATAAATATTATTAAACAAAGGTTTACATAAATATTATTAACTTAAAAATCATTGATATTTTATGTACTCATTATAATATATATCTGCTATTTAAGAATTATGTACATAAATGTTTCAAATTTGATATTTGTAAACTATTTGAATAATAGGGAAAATCATTAAATAAGGAAAAATCATAAAATAGAATAAAAAGTGTGTTGTGTATTAGTTAGACTCGGTAATAATAGGAAAAACCGAGTTAACCAGGTTCTTAGAAATAGTGAAGATTTAATGAGAACATATGAGAATGACACAATTTAAATAATAATAATAATAATGTAATTTTATTGTACTATTAACATTTAAATATTTACAATTTATATTTAAAGATTAACTGTCTTATCAACATGTAAAAGCATATTTATAAAACATTGTGCGGCAAGGGTCATGAAGCAGAGATTAAAATGATTCACCCCCTTTGTAGCGAATTTACCTTTGTTGTTCAGAACCGTTGCTTTCCTTTTGTTAGACTCTTCTTTTGCTGTGCTTCTTTTGCCTGTGCTTCACTGTTCCGTACCTTTCTTTCTATCATCGGCGGACTTTTGTAGTTCCCAAGGTCTCATCGTAAGGTTAGGCTTCTCTTCCTAATATCTCGTCAGCGGCTTTCAATTCATATCTATCTGTGAATCTCTGGAAATATCACTCTGAATTCTATCTCTGCAGCCAAGAGGATTTGTCCTTTTCATTCAATTCATATCTCTCTGAATTCTGAATATCTGGATATCTGCGTGCTCCATCTTCAACTCCTTAACTTTTATTTTGCCCGCATCTCTCCTCCCATTTTCTTAGGCTTCCAGGGAATGGTCAGAAATTTCCCCTCCAAAACCCTTGATTGGCCACACACAAACAAAAAGAAGAATATTTTAATTTCATATGGACCACCCATACATCCCAAGGGGAAAAGGACCCTGGGATGGAAAACTGCAATAAACTTTAAGTGCAGTTTTCGAGTCCCACTCTGAAATATATAGTTTTATTTCTTTATTACACTTGTCTCTTTATATTATCATTTTTATGTTTCCTTTCTATTTTAATATCATATTTTAAAAACTACTGCCGAGAGGAATTGTTACAGAATTCATTTACAGTGAAACATCTGTTTCCTCTGCGGCTCCTTTTATGTCGTTTGCACTACGACATGTTGATTTAAATTTTCTAAAATAAGTTATCTAATGAAAATCACAGTCATTTTTTTAAAATTTAAGCTAACCATTTATTTACAGATACACTTTATTTTGTATTAGGTATATAAAAATTTTTCATCAACTTACAAAATTATTTTTTTTGGAAATCAATTCATATTTATTTGATTGATACGTAATTTATTATTCGCATTCATTTACTAACACAGTGGAATTAGCATGTGTTAAATCCGTGTTAAAATGAGGTCACAAATTTTTAGAAAACCCTTTAATAGAAAGCATGTGAATTTTTGTAAAATTAAGCTCGAAAAATTAAGGAATAGCTCTTCTTGAATATTCTCCATACAATATAAAAATTGTGAATTTATATATAAGAAGCTTACTTACCTTATTAAATTTGAAATTCTTAAAAGATTTTTGTATTTATGAGGAATTTTATAATGAGAATTCTTAATATAAATTCGCTTTTAACATTAAATCTTTGTAAGTGTTCCTAATAGCTAAGATTTAAGACTTTGATATTCACTTAAAGTATTTATCATTAAATTTTAAAATAAGCTTATCTTTTGCATTTCGATTTGAAATAATAAATTTAACATTCAGGCTTATTAATTTAAACACCATTTCATAATTAAGTCATACATACTTTTGAAATAACAGTTGCAACTCATCTTTTGCAGTAAACGATTTTAAAAGCTTTTAAAATACTATTTGAGTTAGAACATCATTTAAATTATTCAGTTGTATCTACGTAAGTTGTCAGTAAATAAGATAATATTGAAACATCATTTAAATTCTCCCAAAGGAGTAATAATGAACAGAGATATAAATAAATGTGGAACTAATTAACGTCATCTTAAGTGGACTTTTGTTATGTGCTGCTAACATTTAAATAAATCTTCTCATACATCATTACCATTTTCTCTTCTAGATGTCTTTTCATTTTAATCTTTATTAGAACGTTTGAAATTAATGTGTTCATAAACATTTTGATTAATAGAAATTTCCGAAACTTGCTGCATTAATGACTACATTTTATTTCCGAATTGATAATTATAAGGTTTTAAAACAATAATCTTCTGGTGGGGTTTTCAGAATTGCGTATAAATTCCATATATATAACTTAATAAATAACTATTTATTATCTTAATCAGCTGTTTCTTTAAAAGCTTTATTGAAATATGCAATTATGTAATTAAAATACTAATGTAATCGCAAGGATTAGAAACCTAAATTATTTACATATTTCAAATTATTGCTCCCATTTGAAATGTAAATGCTTATATTGTAGGGCAGTACTAAATATAGTTTAGGTAGTAAACTAGTTTAAAATAGCTTATATTTACATGTTATTTGAAATTACAAATTAAATTTGAGTAAAATATATAAGCATGTACAACATATTTCTAGATAAATATATTTTGTACTGATTCAAATTTAGGACCATATTTCAAGAGTTCTAAACTATTCATATTGATATAATTATTAATAATTCAGATTAATTTTAATATTTGGGAAAACTGCTTTCCCTGTTGCATAATTGAATGTATTAATAAATATTTAATGCACATTTGTAAGAAAAATATTAAAATATATTATACCTGACCCTTACCTTTCTGAAGTTTTATCTCCAAAATAAAATTATTTTCCATTATATACACTTTTCTCAAAAATTTACTTAACCATTAAGTCAACAATACTTGCAATATAAAAAAATAGCATTTTAAATCATTTCTTGATTACAAAAGTCTATAAATCTTTTTATATTGACAAGAATGGCTTATTTATGAATCATATAAGAATTTAGCATATTTAAAAATTTATAAGTTATTTTAATAACTCACATTTTTCATTCAATACAAAAAATCACATTGGGAACATATTACCTTTAAGCAACTATACTTACTAGTATCGTTTTTATTACTAATATATTAAGCAAGCAAACCACCCTGTGTGGTAGTTTTTAGTACCTGACTACGGATGGCGACTACGGTTCGAATCCCGGCTCGGGCATGGATGTAATTTCTCTTTCTCTCTCTCTCTCTGTTTCTTGTCCTTTCCTCAGATAATGGATGAATGTGGCCTGCCCTATAAACGGGTTTGTGGTGGTGTGGCGTAAGCGATGCTACTCGTATCTCCGTAACTTGGTTCACAGGTAGGCCCCTGTGAACCAAGTCACCTGGTAACGATAAAATGAATAGCAGTTTCCGGCCTTGTTGCGGCAAATGGGCTAATGTACTCACTTGCTCAAGGGTGCCCGCCATTAGAAATAAAAAAAGGTATTAAGCAATTTTAATAATATATTCAAACTTATTTGTTACTACTATATTAAAACATAATTAGTGACAAAATCAAAATATCGGCTTTGTTTGCTTGGACTAATATTTGCTAGTAAATATTAGTCTAAGCAAATAGATTTATTATTAGGAAAAATTATTTTCAAATAGATTTTAACTGTGCTTACGTTGTTTGATAAATTATTTGTCACAAAATAACATAAAGAAATCTCCAAATTTGTTATTTTAAATATAAAGTTTGCTTGAGGAAGAAAAGACAAAGTTTCTATTTAATAGGAAGCATTTGAAAAAAAAAGGACGTTAAAGAATGATCTTGATGTCTCTCGTTATACATTCCATTATGACATATTTCAAGTGACATGTTAAAATAACTTACATTACTAAATAAATTATGTAAGTTATTCTTAAGTACACATAAATTAAAAAAAAAGGTATATTATTTACATTAAGCTTGAGAAATCACAACAAATATTTTTCAATACTTTTAATATATTTCTTAAATATGATAGAGGCGTCAATGCATGCTAAAATCTTTGTTCTAAAAGTATAATTAATACATATATGTCGATATAGAAATAATTTTATACATCCGGCTTAAGATTTAATATTAAAACAAACGTATTATATAACAAAATATATTTTATTTAATTTAAATATATCAAATAATATTTCATCAGTTTTAGAAAATTTCAGTTAAATTTAATAATTCTAAATTTTAGTTAAAATCATAAAATTTTGTAATTAAAAAAATATTTTTATATTTTGAATATCATAACGAGAAACTGATTTATTTATTCACTAATTTGCCACTAAATATATCTGATTCATGTTAGCTCCTCATTAGAAATTCCATCTAGGAGAAACTCGATACTGCCTCTTTGAAATTTAACTTCAACTACAGACAAAAGCTTATTGCAGATAATGATGTTAATGGGAATGTGAGTATCGCTTCTAATGTCACAAATCTAATAGATATTTATGATGACTCATTTCTGAAAATTTTACTATTTAAATTAAGTTATAAATATATAATTTCTTTAAAGTAGAATGTAAAATAGAGCATTTTATCAATTACTTTTACCTATTAATTTCAAGACAACTTATAGATTTTCGAATGTTTTATTTTAAACACAATTATGCAATTTAAATTGTAAGCAAGAATTTAGTATAAAAGTGTTTATAATAGATTCAGAAATTTTAACTTTCAATTCATAAAAACACAAGTTTTCTCAAATTTAATATCAAATATCTTCATATTCCGGCAAGTAAATACTTTATGTTTGTGTTTGAGGTGAAATTAATACTACACACACTATCATATAATATGGCTTCAATTATTCTGTAATGTTGTAATATACTATACGTGCGCACACGATAACAAGATATTATAATAAATTATAAAATCTTAAATTAAGATAAATACTGATAATATATAACTCATATAATTATAATATATAATATATTTATTTCCATAGGCCTAGATCGGTTCTATGGCTCTCTCCATCAACCAGCTTTTAAAAAATGTGTAAAGAAATGAATTCATAAACAAACCAAAATTATGACTACTACCGTGGCGCCATCAACTGGGATCACCCGTGGATGACCCAAGAAATCCTCACAAATTGAACTTTCAAAAATAAAAAAAACTTTGTTTACATTCATGCTTTCTCTTTTGTAATCAACAAGAAAGTCCTTAATGATGGATTATCTTCTGTATTTAATTTTATCCTATTTTTACATTTTTTGACAATGTACTTAACCGACCTTTTAAAATGTAAACAAACTAAACTTACGAACTCAAGTCTGCTATCGTGGCGCCCTCTCTTGGGCCCCTCTGTAGATGAAGCATGTTTTGTTTACATTCTCCATCTTGCTTTAGATTACCTTCCTTCGTTGTACATATTTTGCTTATCGTGTTTTCATTCATACTTTTATTCACTTATATTACCATGTTTCATACTACCATGTGAATTAGTACTGGGAGTGCTTTGCCCCTTCATTCATGAAATTATTTTGTGAAACAGACATTTTAGTCTAAATTTAGGTTGTTTAATTTTGCTTATTAAAGAGGTCCACGGCCAAAAGCTAAACACCTGAGACATATAAAAATAAAAAAATAAATAAAAATTATAATATATTTTACAAAAATGGTAGACAGTTTTTGTTAAATTATATTATCAGGCAATCATAAATATATTTTTATACTTGATAAGTTTTTCAGTTCAGTTAAATAAAAAGTTAGGAATCTGTTTCTAACTAATGCTATGCCACACTTTAATCAGGAAGTATACTTACAAAACTATCCAATATTTATGAAAATACTTACAGATATTTGAAAATATTTTTAATATATAATATTAAGCATACTTAAGAAATTGAAAGAAGTTTACTCGAAAAGTTTTGTAATTTCTTAATCACAGAAAGGATCTTCAAGCACTTTAAGAAACATTAGTATTCATCTATTTGCATTTTTCTTCATTGTTAACTAACAATGATTATATTATTAAAAATAAAAATTCATGAGTAGCCCAGAAATTTTGACAAAAAGTTACAAATATATTAGGGTATGTATTTTGCCAAATGTAACCTGGTATTTATTCTAATTAAGTCACGTGGTGATTAACAATGGTATACATTTAAAGACTTTTCATCTTAAGAATTGAAAAAATTGAATGATATTTTTTATATATATGTTCTTAGTGCAAAGTGTAAGACATAAGAAGAATGAAAGGGAAGACACTATCCAAAAATAAAATAAATAAATATGAGAAAAACGGATTCCTTACAAAACACAACAGCAACATTTAATTACAAACAAAACAATATAATGACAAAAAAGAAGTTATTAGCAGTACGGAACCAATACAAACAAAGCCAATTAATGAACCGGATGGTTTATCATTCTTCTTTACTCTTCACCACAGTGCACTAGCGCCATCTTTTGGCAGTTATTAGAGTGTTTCACATCTATTACAAAAGCATTATCCCATTCAATTTTTATCTAAAATATCTAATCTACGTTTTCACACACACACTACTCTAAATTTAATAGTAAATTGATACTAATTTATTATAGAATGTTACTTATTATTGCCCAATACATAGGTGGTGCATGATACACAATACATAGGTGGTGCGAGATAGCAAAATATAGAGACCGCACATATTTATATAAAAATTATTATTACTACAATGAAGAAGATGAATTTAATTTTTTTTTTAATCAAGGTGAAGCTAAAAGAAGTAAAGTTTGATTTAAATAATTTTCTTTATTTAATATTTTATTTAGAATTTTATTTTTTAGAGCTATAGAAAAATAACTTAAAAATTTATATTATGCTTTCATTGTTTTGAAAAATATATAAGTATATATGAAAAGAAATAACGAGCTATTTTACATTTAATTAACGCATAATGATTCAACACTTACCATTCAACACTTACCATATCTTATAGCCAAAATCCTTTGTATGCTTACATTATAACATACTTTTTATAAAGTAAGCATACAATGTATGTGTGCAATAATCCTTTTCCTTTTAATAAAGTAAACATAATCCTTTTAATATAATCCTTTTAATAAAGCTACATTACTATATTTAAATATTATTAAACTTTAAGAGAATTTTAGTTATAGAAAAAAATAGAATGGAAATAATAAATTTTAATTGAAACTAAATTTTAGAAGAGATTTTACCATAATAAAAGAAATATATAGGCAAAATAACAACTGTAGAAATAACTATGAAAATAATACAGTTAAAAAATCTACAAATTATTCCTTTGCAAGATATCGAAACTTTCATTTAAACATGTGGTTTCTGATTTATTTAACAACAAGTGTAATTTAAAGCTTAAGTTGTTAAAAAGAAAACCATATTCTGCCAAATATTCGAAAAATATCAATCAATTTTAATCATAAGAAAAATAAATTCAAATTTCATAAGCTTTTTCATAAAATAACTTCGTTTTAATCTGATGTATATAAAATTCGCAAAAGTTTATTTTAATCTAAATTTTTAATATATCGATAAATTTGAATGTAATATTCTTACATTCTGTTTGAAAAATATTAAAGATTATTTATTTGTTCCTCCTTCAGTAAAAGAATGTAAATACTAAATTGTTAAAAATTCCAAGTAATATTGAAATTGAAAAATTCCGATATTTAATTTTATCCTACCTTTTTTTTAACAAATTTGTAAAACATTTCAAACATTGCAAAAATAATTTCAATTGTTTATTTATTTGATGAAAGTTAATTTTTCCAGATTTGTTATATATAAATTTGTACTCATATATTTTGAAGCAAAATCAAGTTCTTGGTGTGAGGCAACAAGTATTTATTGGTTAAACATTTCTAACGTTTTGAAGAATTGTTAATATAAGAGTCATCATTATTTTAATTTAGTTTAATTTGTTTTATTGTAAATTTTCATCATTATTTTTATTTGTGTAGTTTAATGAATATGAATGTTTATAATTTTAGCAACATTTCTAAACAAAAGTTAAATGAGGAAAATCAAGAATAAATTTTACAAAAAGTGTTAATTTAAATATTTAAAAGTTACATTAAATATATTCTTCAAGACAAAGCAGTTAAGTAAAATGTGTTTGTGAATTTTTTCTTTTTAAAAATTTTTCAAAGTATACTTTGTATTTTACAAACAGAAATGATAATTATTTCTAATAATTAAAAATCTGGGAATCTGTTAAATATTCGAAATGATAGAACATTTTGTTACATTGTAATTTTTATACAATAATTTTAATTCTAATTTGTATAAAAAAATTTAGTATATTTTAGCACATTCAGAAAATTAATATCTTATATTTCAAGGTTCTGGAAACTATATTTTTAAAGTTCTTAGTCCTTTCACTTTTTTTTGCAACAATCAACAAAAATGTTCAGTATTTACTTTATAAAACAAAATTATTCCCTTCATTCATTTTATTCGTGAATTATATAATATAGACTACTCTATAATAATTGTTATTTTTATGAAAATATTGTGTCTTTATGATACATAAACTAATTTAGAGCGCTTATGAACAGAGCAGAAATTTTTAGCTCATTAATCCAACCAATTAACTTTAAATTATAGCTGACTTACTTATGGATTTAAAATTACGTCAAACCCATTGAGGGTGAATCATCTTCAAAATTTTAAATCACGATTGAAAATTTTATAAAAGATGCTTTTTTTTTTCTTAAAAGTAATATTTTGATGTTTATCTTATTTTTAACTAAGGAAAAAAGATAATATTACATAGGTTCAATCTTGAGAAATTATACAAATATTTACTTTCGCAGGAAAAGGTGTTTAAGTTTACGTGCGTTTAATCCAAGAACGGAATAAATAACTTGACTGCAATATTCGTTACTAAAGAGAGAAAATACGCCCCATACATGATGTCCTCTTCAACAAGAATTTCCTATAAAAAATTACAAGATGCATTCTTTCTTTCCAACAATGATCCTTGAAGACCTTAAGCAAGTTTTCGGAATTTACCCATGTCAGTCTATCATCCCTTTGAGGAATTTACTTATTCATGTGTAATAAATTTGGTTCCACTTATCTTACAAAACTATTGTCAAGAAATTTGAATTTATTTCTATTTATCTAGTTGTTACTCTTATAAATTTAATTCTGATTTACTATTTTTTATTTTCGATAAAATGTAAAATGATACAGAGTTTCCTTTTAAATTGCATTGAGATAAATAAAAACAATTCTATGGTCAATTTGAGACAAAACAAATGTGCATTTAATAGCAATTTCAAAATAAAAAATGTGTTATCTAATTCAAAATACTTATATAAAAATGAATAATTTTAAAATTTCTTAAAATTATAGCAATTGAAATTCATCTAATAAAATAAAACTTGCTGTCCATGCCAACAGCCTTGTTTTCAAATTCACGTGTTTTCAAGCCTTTTCTTTCAAAATGTAAAGAAAAAAGATGGAATTAACTGTTAGAACTACAATAGCTCAATCATTTTAACATTAAAGATAGAATTTATTATAAATGCACTGCAATATTTGTTCAATAATGCAAGAGCTATTTAATCTCTCTCATTCATTTGAACAATCCCTTATATAGCCCTTACATTTTTACTGGAAATTAGCAGAAACATTATATGAAAAATCAAGAAAATATATATCATTTATATTCTTTGATACATGTACACATTTTTGAAGTATTTTACAAAGACATTAAATAGCCGCGATATATATTATGGATAGAATAATTGGTTACATTAGCGTAATAATAAACTTTATGTAGCAGAAATTAGTTTATTCAAATATTCTTGACAGTGAACGCAAAATTAATAGAAAAGATGAAATTAAGAATAGAATCATCACGATAACTTCTATCAACTACTTAAATTCCCCATTGATGCTGCAAATCAAATCCTGAAAACATCTTTTGAAATCATTTAATAATAATATAATTATATATCATTTAAAATAAAAAAATATATTAATGTTTGTTATAAAATATTTTTAAAAATTTTGTTTTAAAAATTAAGTTCAAGCAAATATATTTTTATAACATTACATTAAACCACAGATATTTAATTGATAGTGAAAATCTTAATCCTTGATTGCAGAAAAATGAGAACTACAAATCTTTCCATAGGAAATATTTTTTTTAAATTTCCGTCTGTAATTTTAGCAAATATTTGTAAAAAATTTCCAACATGAACAGCTTTGAAAATTTTAAAATCCTTAGGATTGGATTTAAAATGCATAAGAGACCAAGAATACGAAACATGTTTGGAACAGTTACTTTATATTTAAAAGATAATAATTCATTCTACGTTTATCTAGATTTAAATTCTAAAGCAACACACCAAAGTGTTTAATTCATGTGTAGGAAAATAATACAAAGGCTATTGATCTAATCCTCAATCAGTTGATCAGAAACAAATTTTCATTATTTTCTTATATGTAAAGCGAATATTAAATTATTATTCAGTATTGTCTCCTTATAGCCCATAAAAATCAAATATATGATTCTAGCATTTGGATAGATTCATTAGAAGTCTGATTTAGCATAACAGATGTTAATCTCAGTTTTCAATATTCTTCAATTTTATATCCTAAAGAAGATTTAATAAAATAGCAACTTGCTATGAAGTAAATGAATACCTGAATCGCGTACCAGAAAAAATTATTTAATAATGACAAACACAAAAAAGATGGATACACAAGTAAATAACTCCTTAGTCTTATCAGGCTACTGAGTGTATATTCTGAATCACATTACCAGTTAAAAAAAAATTACTTTCGTAGCAGATAATTCATAGCAGCATTAGATTAACAGCTGCAGAGGCTTTATTATTAGAAAATTATGTTGCTATTTTCTAAATATACGGTATATTTTATAATCTTTGATTATACTGCTGAAAGATCATTTTCTCTATTGAATTCATACATATATAAACATTCATTTAACAGAGAGTATACGTGAAGTTGCTTCTAATAGAATCTATTTGTTATATAAATGTAAAACTGTCAATGATAACATAGATAAAATATTCAAAAATATTTTAAAAAATTAAAAAATGGCAAATGAATGCATAAAATATAATATGTACTGAATTTTTGGTTCCTAATACTCGTATCTTTAATAATTTTTCTTATTTAATACCAATTTTAAATCATTAAATTTTTATCAATTTTTAATCATCTACAATTTTACTACTTCCAATATTTTTGAAAATTTATTCTCATGACACCTTTGTTATTTTTCTAAAATGATTATTATTTTCCAAACTTGATAAATAATATTAAACTTAAATTTTAAATAAGAGAAACAAGATTGTTTTATCATCATTTTCAGTTTTTAACAATTAATAATTTTATGTTGTAACTTCTTCTTTGGTAATAAGATACGAATTAAAAAAAATAATGTAAATATTTAAATTTATGTAAATATTTTTTGTTTATTTTCAAAATAAGTGTTTAAAACAAACAAGTTTATCTTATTTCAATTAATATTTCTAAATTAAAATCTCGTAGGAAAATTTTTAAAAGAAGTTACCATAATTTTAAAGGTAAGCAGTGAAATTAATTAAATTGCGGTTTTGTTTGTTTTTCTTTGAAGCGAATGTGCATGCCTTAAAATTTGTCTGAGATTTTGTCATCTTTTAAAAAATAAAACGTGTATTATTAATTTTATTACTAATGTGTTTTATCAAATCAAAGTGAAAATGTATAAATTTCTGTGATAAAAATTGAAATATCATGCATGAATACTAACTCTTGCTATGTAAAAAATTTAAAAATTCATTCATATGAAAATTTGTGAGCTGTGTAAATTTATTTTGATACTATTTATAAAAGGTTTTAACTATACCAATGAAGTAAACATATTGAATTTCCACCTGAAATAGTTTTTGATTGGATAAGGTTTTAAAATTTACACATTCCATGATTTTAATAATTTTATTACAAACTTGTTCAAGGGAAAAATAGTATGAAAGATGTTGAAAACTATCAGTAGAAGTTCATTTAAATATTCTGTAAAATTTATTATTAAAACTGTGTAAAAAAATATTTATCTAATAAAGAGTAAAAGTGAATGTCGTTTATGATCATTGCTTAAAAATTATCAACTCCTTAAAGTCTACGAATGAAAATAAATATATTTTAGTCTCAATAAAAATATAAAGTAAAGAATAGTAGTTCATCAAAAATAATATTAATTAATCAGCATTTAATATTTGACAAAAGTAATATAAATTAATTAACAGTATTAATGAATAAAATATTAAAAGGTATTAAATCAGATTCCTTAGTTTGTATAAAACTATAAACTGGACTAAATGTACTAAAGTATAAATATATAGCAAAATAGTGTAGCTCTTAAGAATTTATATAATGTGCAATTTTGATAAAGCAAGTGTTCTATCCACAGATTTTTCACTTCGAAAAATGTAAAGTTCAGCATATGAAAAAAAAGTTTCGTATTGCAGACTATTTTGAAAATACATGATAAAAGGAAACGTGAAACATAAATTCTGTCTACATTTTCGCCAGATTTTTCATTTACAAGCTTAGTATTATTTTTTACTTTGGATAAAATTCGACAGATCAGGTTCAAAGTTTGTTTCTATCCGTCGTGCATTAAAGGTGACCATGTCAATGCCATTCCTCTTAAGAAATTCAGAAAATAAGTACAAAACATAATTAAAATTATATATTTTTTAGACAAAATTAATTGTTACTTTATTCAAATTTTTAATGTGAATTAAAAAGTATTTGAGAGATAAGGAAAAATTTAATATAATGTTTTTCCCATCCATTTTTAAATAAGCTTATTGTTCAAGGATGAGAAGATTCTGTTTTCTCAATGTTTTTATTATTAAATTCCTTAAATAAATATATATAACTAGGGATTTAAACAATAAATAATTATTTAAATAACTCAGTTGTATTTGTTTTCTATTTCTGGATACAACTTCATAAAATGAAGAATTCATAGCAATGAAATATGAATGCTTTAATAGCTTTATAACAATCATTCTACGGTAATTGTTCCTCTCTCAAGCCATTAAACCATACTTTTAAATCAGTTAACATTCAAGTTATTATGCTGCATATGCTGAATACAAAGTTACGGAATCAATATTAAAACATCTTTATATGTCTCCCAAATGGGTAATAAAATAAAGACGTTTAAATAAATGCAATGGTCTTTAATGCCATGTTAAAAGGAAGTTTGTTAGTGAGGAAGACATAAAAATTTATTTTCTCTCCTTTTATTACAGTCTTTTCTCTTTCAAAACTCATATCATTTGAATCTTCTTACAGGTATTAAAAATAATCATTGCTTCTTTGTGAAGGATTTTGTGAATAGAAAGTTACTGATGTTTTTAAATTCAAAGAATGTTATTTTATGTTATTTAAAGTCTGAAAAAGCATCGTTGAATCCAGATGTGGCAATATTTGCTCGATTAAACTTCAATAGATTCCGTAATTTAAATTGTCTAATCTAAATTGATTTATTTTTGGCTTGGGAAAATCAGGTTTTATAAACAGAATTCAATACATTGCCATTATTTTAACATTCAATTCATGAAACATAAAAATCTATTACATTCTTCATTTGCATTCAATAAATATTGTTGCAATCAATAAATGAATTCATTATGTTTTCAAACTTGAATATTAATAAATAAGTTTAATTTATAATATTTTAATGAAAAATCAATATATTGTGTCATTTACAATCATATAGTTTCATATAATACCAAATATTACTTTTTAATTTGGAAACAATTATATAATTATAACAACCTAATATTTTCTCAAAGTAAAAACTGAAATGGGACATTTATCATGCTTGTTTTAGTGGAATTTTGAAAATTATATGTGTAATATAACTAGAACAATTTTAAAATTAATAAAATATGGAAGATATTTTTGAAAACTTAATTTTTTTACAATCAAAGAACTCATGAGCAATTTTAAAATAATTACACTGTTGGCCACCGTAATGGCAACATTATGAAATATAAGAGATATCACAACAAAATTGTTTTCCAGGATAACACATTGACGAAGTTTAAAAATGATTAAATTTATAGACTTCTGTAAAGTGTGGTTCATGGCAAAATCAGTAGCCAAAGTAAACGCCATTGATGGAGATAAAGGCTGCCACACGCCTTGGCATTGATTCAAGGAGTCTTTAGATGTTTTCTTGTGGTACAGCATACCAAGCAGCTTCCCCACGTTGCAGAAATTTTGGTGTGGCAGATGGGGATATAAGCGGGGTCAATCATTGAGCAACTATGGACTACATGTTTTCTATCTGCGAAAGATCTGGAGAGTGAGTTGGCCAGAGAAATAATTCCATTTGGTGATTGAAGAAGAAATCTTGAACAATGCACCGTCACGTGTGTTTGCGTAGTATCCTATTGAAATAGGGCTATGTTCAAGCCCTGAAGGTATCGAAGGACCACTAACTCCAACACCTTGGAGCTGTAGCGCTGGCTGTTTAAATAAATGGCAATGATTAGAGAAGTTCGAGAGTGATATCCAATATTATGCCATACCATAATACCCGGTGCAGGACTAGTGTAGCGGTGCATAACGCAGCTGTTATGCATCCTCCCTCCACGGTGCTTACAGACTCGAATGCAACAACCGTGGTGTTTCAAATAGAAGCGTGATTCGTCAGTAAAGATAGTTTCATTACATTTTGCATTCCACATCCTTTCTTCATCGCAACATTGCCGGAGAAGACGTTTGTGGTTTTACTTCAAGGATAGATTAAGCAATGGATGAATTGCGGACAGATCACTCTGCTGTAAACATTGTCAAATGGTACGCGCAGACACTGGATGATGAGTTACAGACTGACTGTGCTGTGCTATGGTTCGTGATCTGATTAAGTGATCTTTCAATGTCATGCACACAATTTGCCTGGCCGATTTCCTTGAAAGATAATTCACAATCTCGGTAGGCTCTGATAAATCTCGGTTCCTCTGTCAAACACAGATACTTGATCAAAAAATCATCACTGTTTCCTACGAGGCATGATTGACTTTTTGAGAAAAACCAAAAGAAAAATTTTATTGAAGAATTATAAATTGTCAATACTTCCAAGCCTTAATTAGAGCTTTTAAGTGGCACCATAAGCACGCTTGATGTGCGTCTGCACAGAAAGTCTAATCTTTTGTATATCTCACTTCCGCTAACGCATATTGTAAATTTCATGTTACTTTCATGCTTCTTTCAAGGTGCTGCCAGCAATGTACGTATTTTTTTTTTATCTTCAATCCAATTAAGGTTGCTTGTAAGCTTTATTAATGTATAAGCAAGCTTCTTATAAGCAAGGTTAATTTTTTATAGTAAGTAACAATTAATTAATTTATTTTTATTTATTTTTTTAAAGTTTTTGGAATAATATTTTACATTTCACAATATTTTACAAGTATTTCTATTTTTCAAACTATGCTTTCCCAGAAAGACTTTGAAAAATATTTTTGCCCCAAAACACTTTTAATTCAAAGTCTCTTTGGACAAAAAAGCTTTGTACCAATATTATAATGTATGTTTGTATTCAGATACATTATGATAAACTTCGGTGGCCTCGTTGAAGAGAGCTTTCTTCTCATTATCGGAAAGTAGTAGGTTTGAATATCGACACTACTGAAGATATATCATGTTTGCTAATGGAGAATGGGTAATGTTAAGTATGTAATGAACGCTATTTTCTCAATGTGAAATAATACCTCTGAGTGTGGCAGGTCAATTCTGGAGGTCTTTTGTTTTGTCACTATTTTTAAATTTCGAACATCTGCCTTCTTTCGGGTTTACCATAGGAAAGCCAGTGCGTGATCCTTTATGTCAGTGCTTCTCTTTTTTCCCAATGTTTTTTTCTTTAATAAGTACTTCCAACCCATTTAATGCAGTTAAAACAGCAAATCCTGTTAGCCGATTGTTGCATTGAAAACACAAAAAAATAATAATATGTTTTGACAGCTTTCTAAACGATCCTGTGTGGTGTTAACTGAAGTTTTAAACCTACATGATTTCACCATATAGATCAAAATTGTATTTGTGAAATAAATAACGTTTCTACATACCAACAATTTTATATATTAATAACATTTTTGTATACCAATCATTTTTTAAATATACTTATATTCGTATAATATCATATATTCGTAAATGGATAATTTGTAAAAATTAAATTGTGCAGTATAAATTGAACAGATTCTGAAGAAAAATAATAAAAAATAGGAAAACAGTCTGAAAAGTTAAAAATTTAATTTAAACAAAATAAGTATATTTTTGGTTCAGAAGAAAAGAATTTTTCCTCTTGAATTTATATGCAGACGTTATTAATTTAATTAGCAATAACTGAAAAAAGTATTTGTCTATGAAAATTAAGAATGATACTACTAATTTTATTTTTTTAATTTGTTTAATTATTTTTTTCTAAAATATAAGAAAAAATTAAGCAAAATAACTTCAACTTTAAAAATAACGACTTATAAGAGAAAATTAAGAAAAGTCTTTTGTTAAAGAAAATTTTTGTTACCAACAAAATAACTGTCAAATTAAATTTAAAAAAAAGGTTACACGCTTTTAATTACCAGCTGAAAGTTTATATTTGCGTAATTAATGCGTAATTTTGCGTAATATATAAATGTGACTATTTTTCTAAAGTTTCTTAGTGATTTAAAAATGGTTTTTGCTCAATGTTTATTCTATTAGAGTAATTTTCCTTGAAATATGTTGAGAGTATTCAGGAAAAATGACCTTTGACAAATAATCAAAATGTTGACAATTAAGGGTTTATTGGTAAGTTCAGTTTATA
>JAPDSC010064159.1:25137-40096 GCA_026290005.1 Latrodectus geometricus
TATATAAGAATTTCAACTTATTTTCAATGTTGAAATTTCAATGTTTTATCGTTGTAATTATTGTAGTTCAAACTAGAATAAAATCTTTAGTGTTGATTGACTAAAAATAGTATTTTTTGTCAATCATCACTAAAGTTTCTTATTCTAGTTTAAACATGAAAATTCTTTTTTCAAAAAATGATTGAATGATAAGAATATTAAATGAAATTTAATAATTGAAATTAAAGATGAAATAAAATTTTAAATATACTTGATTTTAGTTTTGCTACATACCATATAACCATACATGTCTGCAAGCTAAATTAATAATTTTTCAATGTTTTGAAGAGTAAAACATTCAAAACGCATTAATATTGAAATTTTAAAGTGCTTCTGAAAAATAACTCCTTGCCTTTAAAATAATGTAAATTTTGAATAACATTTAGAATTCATTAAATTAGATAAGTATTTGTTTAATGACATGAATTACTATTAAAGGGTTAAAATTATATTGTGTTATATTGAAATATTATACAATTATAATGCACACACACACGGATTGACATTTTTTAGCTTTGTTTTGTTTTAAATGCAGGGAATCTGTTAGAAAATTCAAAATACTTAATTCACCTGATACGTTACCATGTCATTTTATAAATAACTGCATTTATAAACAATAAAATGCAATATCATTGGGGTAATTTTAAGATTATTTATTTGCTGTAAATTGTATACAAATAACTTTATTTAATTTAAAATATATAATTTTACATATGTTTCAGTATATGTTTCATTTTAAAAGAAGTGAATTTATTCAAGGAAGTTTTATGAAAACATTAAGTCCCACTGTTTATAACAAACATCATTCATATAATTTAAAATAATTGTTTCCTTGAAAAAGGAAGCTTTGAAAGATAAAATATATTTTAATAAATTGAGAAAACATCACTTAAATCAGAGATGATGAAGTTACCAAAACTTAATTTTTGAATAAGAAAGAACATACTTAGTTAATATTAAAGCGTCATTAAACGCCTCCCAAATGGGCTATAATCCTCAATGGGATATGAATAAATGCAGAATTCATTAATTTCATCTAAAATGGGCTTCTATTTATACTGGAAACATTAAAATAAATCTTTTCTATCTTTGTTGCGAACTATTTTCTCAGAATTCCTTATTTTATGTTTTAATATGATTCAGGGGAATTATTTATGTATTCACATGCAAATGCTTCAAAAAATGAGATATTCTGACATTTAATTGCCTAGAAAATTTTATTTCTCTCTGGAATCAATATTTTTAAGCATATTTGAAACATAAAATACTGCATTTGATATCTGGCTTAAGTAATTTTCATACTTAAAGAAATTTAATTGCATTGAGTTAATATCAGCGACTTAAAAATGCTCTTTTATTAAGAAATATTAATATTGAAACAGAAGTGCGATATTCTAATTTTCAAAATAAATATTTATAAAAGCATCTCTAATTATTAAAATACTATTAACTGAAATACTTTAAATGCAACGAATAAATGAATCACGAATATATGGGAAGAACAAGTTAAAATGATTTATATTTTATGATAACTGACAGATAACATTTGGACAAATGGTATATTTTGTAGAAGTAATATAAATGATTTGTATTCGTAGAAACTGTAATTAAAAGAAATTATATAATTTTTTAGAAGTTTGCATATTTATATAAATAATAAGAAAGTTATTTTTTTAAAACTTTTTTATTCAGATAAACTGAAGTATATCACATACTAGTTAAAATGCAAAATAATAGTATAATTGAAGTTTTGTAATGTTGTTTATATATAAAAAACATGCTATATATAATATACATTATTAAAATGAATAGTATAAACTAAAGTATCAAATGTTATCATATATTAAAATTTAAATATCTTAATATTTTAAGTGCTTATGTAAATTGTAAATTTTTAAGGATTTCATTTGTAATCAAACGCTTCATATGGTGACACTCTGGATTTGGAATTCATGTGATTTTTAAATTTTCTAACGTCGTTATAAATGCATCAGGGAGATTTAATATTGACATCCTTATCAGTAATAAATCCATGTAGTGAATTAGTGTTCCCATTTTAATTTCACTATGTGCATAGGAACAATATAAAACTATTTCTACCAAACAGAGAAGTAACTCCGGAATGTTCAAAATTTGTAGAACCGAGATGCCAAGAGATTAAATAACGGATTATTTCTAGCATTATTTTATACTATGGAGAGTACAGTAGTCAATTTATTTTATTTTATGACTAATTTCAGTTAAAAGAATCAAAGTTAACTGAAAAGCAATAATATATTAATATTGATAATAATTTAATTGAAAGTTATGAAAACCATGTCAGGTTATAAAAATTGATCCAATTTTGATATGCAACCAGGAATAAAAAATATATCAGTCTTCAATGACTTAGCTAAAGAGTAGTTTGGTTGAAAATAATTTGACTTAAGAAATTCAATTGAGCATGTGAGTGAGGATTCTTGCTGATGAGAACTCTTGGTAGAGTTAAGATGAAATAGATCTCAGAATAACCAAAAAAGAAGTTAATAACAAAACACCTGTAAGATGGTGGAAATGATTTATGTTAGTTTATAATGAAAACCATATTTAAATAAATTGTAATGAAATAGAACCACTGATCAAGTCATACTTATCATTGATTGCAAACTGTATTATTCAACAATTTGAATATTTGTAACAAACATTGAGCTTTATAAATCAAAGTAATGTAAATTTATCCATGATATTATGTCTTTTGTTAGTACATGAAAATCTTTACAATGAATTTCTAAAGCATGCTTTGCAATTGAGTAAATGATTTACAGATCAAAACTTGGAAATTCTGAAAGAAACCAGAAAAATGTAATTGTTTTTAATGACCATTGTAATATATAAATAACTCATAATCATTTATTAAAATAAGCGCTAGTATCTGTACAATATTGAACGTTATTATAATGTGTAGAATGAGTAGAAATAAGTAAATAATCAATTGAAATAGATATATTTTATGTAACTCTGGAAAGTAAAATTATTTTACACTCTTCTATTTTCCTTTTAAATATCCTGACAGTTGGAATTTCAGAATCCATGATATTAAATGGTCTTGCTGAGTAATGAACATTCATTATCCAAATATGTCTGCTGTTTTTAACAACCTTTTTCTTATAAGGGGTATGGAATCAAGTTTATGATAATCATAAAAATAAGAATGCAAACTAAAATTGAAATTTTATGTTGATAATTTTTTTTTCATTGAAATCATTCAAAAAATTTTAATTACAAACATTCCTTTGTTTGTAATTAAAATTTTTTGTTACAAACAACAAATATAACAAAGCTTATCTTTTATAATATTCTTTTCAGTTGCATCTATTTATTTTAGGTCATATTAATATTAAACTAGTTTGCGATCTTCATTTTAAACGGTTCTGGATAATATAATTATTTTAGTTTTCGGATATTTTCATTTTTTATTCTTTTAAATAACAATCATCAATTATTTCAAAAATAAAATTTTCATGATAATTTATGCGTCAACATGTATCTTGTAATAGCTTTATAATGTAAATAGTTTTGCTTATATTAAACACCAGTGAATAATTATTTAATTAAAAAATGAACAGAATAACACGTTTTATTTATTTTAAATATTTATTAATGAAAAATATTCACATATATTCATCTATGTGGTGACAGTTTGTGAAACTATAGCTCAAACGTTTTTCTTGACTATTGTAAAAAGAGACTAAACTGGACCTTGCTCTCCATAGCAGTGGATGGATGTGAGATTAACAACCACTCCTGTAAGAAACTATTGCTCTAAAATCTCAGAAAGTAAAAGCCAGACGTATCTCACCCAAAGGACTTGGAAAGAAAAATGTACTGAAATGTTGAAAATTGGAATATACGAATTTTCCTCAGAAGTGAAACATTGAGAAATATAATATAAAACTTGAAAATTTCGAATCAATAGTTTGGCTTTACTGGAGATAAGAGTGATAGAAAAAAGAAAATTTTATAAAAGACGTGTCAATGTATTCTAAAATTGCCAACATTAGTAGCACCATTTTAGATCTGGTTTTGTGGTAAATAAGAGATACATTTATTGATTTTGAATTAGTTAATAAAATATTTTGTAAAATCAGAATTCAATCAAACTTCTTAACATGAACATCATCTGTGTACACTTGCTAACAGAGGATAGAAGAAAGATATTTCAACGTATGAAAAACTAGAAGAAATATGTCATAAATGTTCACAAAATGATATAAGATCAATAATTGGAGACTTAAATGCAAAAATTGGCAGATACGAAGATGAATTTAATTGCAAAAGGGAAAATATAGCTTACACGACAAGAACAACGACAAAGGAAATAAGATTTTGAATTTTGCAGTTGTCACAGAAATGTCTGTAGAAAACACATGTTTATCCCATAAGATATACATAAAAATATGTGAAGTTTACAGATGGAAATATTCTGAAACATCATATTTTAATAGACAAAAGATGCAGAATTAACGTACTCGACCTAAGAATTTACATAGGAGCAAATGTGGACTCTGATTTTTATTTTGTTTTATTCAAAGGTAGAGGCAGGATTGCGAAGAGCTCCTATCAAAAAAATAGAATTTTTGACAGGTACAGGCAAAAAGTTAAAGATAATGTATTTGTATAAAAATTTTACAAAATGAAGATGAAAGAAATAGTAGACCAGAGTTGGGGGAAAATTCAAATAGAACATAAGTTAATTAGCTAAAGAAATTCTACCAGCAATAGTAAAAAATAAATCAAAGAACTAGTATGACGAGAAATGGGTAATATTTATGGAAATAAAAAATTGATAATATATGCTGATTACAGGAAAACACTATACCAGAAATGCAGTATAAGGGTACAAATTATTAGAAGACAGGATAAAGGAATACTTAAAACGAAAGAAAATAAAATATTCTTTGAAGCTATGAATAAATAGCAAAAAGAAAAATACAAATGAAATAAAATAAAATTTGTCACATATGTTTTGATGAAAACTGAGGACGTATTAGTGACCATAATGAAATACTAAAAAAGTTGAAAGAACATTTTAAAATGCCTATCTGAGGAAAATACATATCAGAGAGGAAACGAAAAAGGGTGTAACTAAGACCTTAAAAGACCAGAAACTAGATCCTCCTTCCATGACAACGTTGAAAATGCAATAAATAAGTAAATAATAATGAAGTCGGACAGGATTTAATTAAAGCTAAATTGCTAACTTAAAGAAGCCTAACCTTACGAAAAGCAAATTTTCACTATTATCACTATTGTTTGGATTAAAGAAAATAATGCTCTTTGAATGTAAAGAAGATTCCATTTGTCCAAAACACAAGAAAAGAGTCATGCTAGACTATGAGAATTACAGCGGAATTATTCTTTGTCTAACTTGGATACTTGATCAAAAAATAATCGCTGTTTTCTACGAGACAGTATTGTTTTATTTTTTTTGAAAACGTCACAACAAAAACACAAATGCCGAACTTGAAATCATTGAATATAGCACTTTGAAGTGGAAATACAGATACGTGTGAAGTGGGTCAGCACTGAAATTCTAATCATTTGCATATCTCACCTTCGCTAATGCATGCTGTAAATTTCATGTTATTTACATGCTTCCTTCAGGGTGTTGCTTTTACGGTGGCCAGAAATGTAATAGTAAATTATTTTTATTTAAGCATACAAATTCATTATGAGTTATATACTTTTATTCATTTTTTTCGTTTTAAGTGAACCACAAACATGAACATATAATGAAAAGCAAAAAAATTTTTAAGATTTGATTCTCTGTGAAGTATTTTTATTTAAATCTCACAAATAACTGTAAATTCAATTAAATAGATTTTTTTATTAAAATAAAATTAAATATTCTTCATTCATATAAAATAACAATCAATTTTTCATGTGATTATGGTACGGAACATAAAACTTGAAATTTATGTAGGAAAATAGCTTTGATTTTACATTTATCCAAATAAATGTTTTTGATTATAAAAATCTTTCAAAAAATAGTGTGTTTATCTTTATAAGAAGAGTTACTATTGTTTCTCTAAAACTAGAAATAAACATTGTTAATAGTGATTTTAAGATACTAAATTTTAATATAAAATTTGAACGTAAAAAGCGCATGGTTTGAGATAATTTGAGATTGACACACTGGAGTATAACTCTCAGTTGGAATGCATCAAATATTGGTGTCTTCTCTCAAGAAAATTATGTATATTTGATTTATAATTGAAGCTGTATACAAATAATTATATGTAATTTAACAAAATTTCGTGAATGAACATTTGATATTGAGAGGAATCGAACTAATGAAACTCTAATAAAGTTATCATTTTTAAAGTAGAAAAAATAAATTATATGTCAATAATTAATATTTATTAAGAAACAAATACCTATGCGATATTTTAAATGTTAGGGAAAAAGAGAAAAAAAAAACTAAAAATTTCACACATTAACACATACCATGCATTAAATTGACATTATTGAAAAAAACCAGTCTAAATATTGCTAATATGAAGACAATACATTAGACAATATTTATCGAAAAAATTAAGTCTTACATCTTCCACTTTCTCGGATATAATTTTCCATAAAATATTTATTCAACAATTAATAATATTTAAGAATTTAAAACATGTTCCCAGTTATTTATTCAATTTTTAGACCAATTTATATCTTAAAATTATTACACTACACCAAAATCATACCAATATTTTTGCTTGACATCCAAATTTATAGAAGAAATCAATCTGCTATGACTCTAAAGTGATTATGGAAACTGATGGTTGTACCTAGCCAGAATTATAGCATAATTTGGATAAAACTCTTGCAGCCCATTACTAGGTTATCTTTGTAAGTCAAGCAAAAACTTCAATATCACATTATTGAAAAATTTGGTTACTTATCGTAAAAAATATGCCATTAAGCTTTCTATGAAGGTATTTAGTAAAAAGGCATTTTACTTCAAGTATGCTTTGCACCTACGATCTTTTCTTGTGAGATAAATATTCATAAATTTAAATATAATATATATCTTAATTAGCATTAATTCACACACAGCCTAAATATATTCAAATAATTTAGAATGTTATCTTCTCATAATGAAATATAAGGCTATATCATGTATAAAAAATAGATTAATTATTTAAATTTAATAAATTATTTCAATTATAAAATTTTACTTTGATATTAACACAAATTTAATTGTATTCCTGATGATTTTTCAAATAACTCTCTTAACTCAATATTTTTTTAAATATTTAAATAGATTTATAAGTGATATTTAAATATTACTTAGAATAAACTTATAAAGTTATTTATATATGATAAACAATCGTAAAGCAAAAGATGTAAAATTACAGACAGACACATGCATATTCCTTATTTTTTAAGTTTAATATTTAATCTCATATTGTATGGGCAAAGCGATTTAAAATTTTACATGATAAATTCAGGTACTTTATAATTAATAAATAATTTTTATTTAAAAGCCATTACAAATGAAATCACAGCAAAAAGTAGTTAATTATGTAAATGCGTGCTTATTTCATCCAGTATAATATTATGTTGCCTGTTTAGCTTATTCTTGAAATTATGTATTCATGCCTTAATTATACGGTCAAATTACATGCAAATTTACTGCTTTCACCGATTACCCAATTTGATAAATTATCCCCAAATTCTGTCAGAGTATTACACAAAATCCATTAAGATAATGTAACACTTAGATGATAATATAAATCGCATTATACACCGCTTCATTTTAATGTTTGAAAGAAAGCTTGCTGTTAATTGCAACAAACATTTTGATGGACACTTAACTTCTATCAAGTCTGTCATAGATAATGCAGAAAATATTTATGAAGTAATTTTGTATTTTATGGTTGGATGTATCCTCATTATTCATTGTTAATTGTGTACCATGCAGGATGTACTTATTAACTAGAATCTGGATCAGATAACACATTAACTGTGTCATTTAAGTAAATCATCAAATACTTTCCTTAAGATACTTTGAAGTCTTGTGTATTACTACGCATTTGAAAAATAGTGTGAGAAATACATATTTTTTTATTTCTTTGTTGTACCATTTTATTCATTTGTAAGCAAATTAGATTATATATATGAATGATGAATATGAGAAAGCATTCATTTATCAAGTACTATTAGTTAATTGAAAAAATTATTAATAAATTGACTTTATTTGTATAAATCATTTCTCAGCACTTTCTGCTTATACATCATGTATACAATGTTTGCAGGAAACCTTTTTAATATTATATAAATTTTTATCAAATTAATCATTAAATTGATATTGCTAAATATTGCGATTTATCTCCTGTTATTACAAAATTTACAAAATATTCAAGTTTTTTTTCCCCTTAATTGTGTAAATAGTTTATTATAATTTTATGGCATAGAGTTTTTCATACAACTGCATTAAGATTTCATCATTGAAAACAAAAAAAAAAAAAAAACCATGAAAAAAATTTTAATTTTAAATTTACATTTCGTTAAAAATATTGTATATAGATTGTTAAGTTATTTAATTTTTTTTAATAATAACAATTAGTTTTTTAAAACTTCATTTAAGATTAAGATATGAAAAAAATGTTAGATTTTTCATAGTTTCATTGAGTTTTATCATTTTTGTTGTGTCCATTTTAAAAAAAGTTTGAGAAATAATTACTATAATCAATTTCTTTTTACACAAATTTCTTTTTACGCAAATTTTTTATAGCACAGTAATGTGTTTTTATAAGTTTAAAAAACTCATTTTTGATAAACATTGTAAATTTTAAAGAACAAGAAATAAGTTTTACGACTCATAACATTTTTTGTGATTTATTTCATACAGTAATTCAAATTTAATTTTATATCTTCCATTAAATATATAGTAATAATGAAATACTAATTGAAATATTGTTGACATAAATACAAAATTTTAGAAGAATATTATCTTTGTTTATATTTTTATTTGATTTTTGTGATAAATTTAAAAAGTGTAATTCTTTATATTAAATGTAAAAATTACAAAGATTTTCTTAAAAATATATTTACGTTCGACAGGTGTAAAAAATAATGCATGATTATATAATATGACATAAACTGTAAATTTATATTTGCAAATCTTTGACATGATTGTCTAAAAGAAAATTGAAGAAGATTTCATTTTAAAGAAAAATAACGTATATCTTCTTTTTAAATGAAGGAAAAATGTATATTCTTTCATAAAATATTATTTTATGGAAGAATTAAGGAGGAGCCTTGGTGGCCTGGTTGGTTACGACTTCGTTCTCGATACGGACAGGTGGTGAGTTCGAATCTCGACTAAGCCGAAGATTCGTAGTGTTCACTAATGGCTACTGATGCACGTAAAATATGTCAGGTCGCAATGTTCTCCATGTTCCCATTTCAGATTAATAACTCTGGGGTGGTGGGAGCCAGGCTTTGGGTCTTCTCTGGTTTCAATCGCAAAATTGAAATATTCAGGCAGTGCTGCCATCTAGGAGCCAAAAGTCGTACTTCCACCTTCGTATGAAGGTGCTCAATTCAAAAACGGAAGACGTTCTCTCTCTGACTTAATTTACCTAGTCTAAGACGGGTGGGCTTGGCGTTACCAAGTGTCATCAGAAACAATAGTTAATAGCATTTTACGCTTTTCACTCAGCATTAAAGATGTTATCTTTATTAGAAAATATTTCAATTTAAAGTAGAAAAAAGATTGATCTATATATATATATATATATATATATATATATTGCAAGTGAAAATTTAATATGCATGCAAATTTTCAATTGAATCATTAATTTAATACAAATTTGTGACATAAATATCTTTATCTCGATAAATAAAATGAACATTGCTGACAGATAATTATATAAATCTTGTTATTCAGTTCAATATTGAATGATGACTGCTCCAATGTCTTACGATATCTGAGGATTTGTAACCAACCAATTACATTGAAACTGCAACAGAATCATTCGTACATATGTTTGCATAAAATATATGTAAACGTTATGATTCTTGATTTCTTAGAGAAAAACATTTTTTAATTGAGTATTATGTAATTAAAATATACTTACTTCATAACTGTTCCTCTCATATAAGGAAAAAATAAAGAATTTTTTGTACTGATCTAAATATTTTAAATAAAATCTAGATATTCGAAAATCTAAATGTATTATTTTTTTATAATCAAAATTGAAATTGAAATAACAAAGTATTGTAATCATAAACATTTTAATTAAAAATAAATTTTTTTTAAAAACAAATAAATAATTAATAAAAACACGATGAATTTTATATGCATAATATTAAACTAGTAATTTATATTGAGAGTAGTTTTATACTTTTATTTTACGAAACAAAAACTTTTAATCCATTTTAACTCTACCGCTTAAAATTAAAAAATGCTAAAAAAAAAAACTCCAATTTTACAAGAATCTTTTAATGTGTACATTTAACGCAAAATTCAAAGATATATTTCGAGAATAAATTGTGTATGAATTGGTAAAATATTTAATTTGTTAAAGCCAAATAATTGCAGACAGAAAATTTTTAACTAATACTCAACTTTAATTTAACAAAAATGTTTACCTATTACGTAACATTAAATATAAATACTTATACTTTTAAAATGAATAGTAACTGAAAAAATCAATTGTTAGTTTGAAATATAAAAAGTTACATTCAAATGCAAAGTATTCTTATGAATCACATAAAATAATAAAGCAAACATTATTCTTCTATAAAAGAATTCTTGTTTTGAAACGTACAATATTAATGTGAAATAATCTATACAAATACTTTTGAAAACTACAGTAAAAGTTATAAAACATTTTTGTATCAAAATTTATGTAATATAATCAAGAAAAAGGGTTAACCAGACTAAAATTAATAAAATTAAAACTAAACAAAAAACTGATTCAAAATCATTAAATTATTAAGAAATAAGATAACAAATTTCTAAATAAATTCTTCCAATTATATGATAACGAATAAAAAATTTACTTAGAAATCAATCCTGGTCCTCATTAAAAATCAAAAACTCCGTTTGCCTTAAAATCGTGAAAAATCTTTCATAGGAGAAGGCTAATTAAATCAAAAAAGTAATTATAATCCCTTCAATAAAAATGTAATATAAAAATATAATTTAAATTGTAAGATTATTTTTTGCAGAAAATATTTTAACTTATTTATTCTTTTAAATAAAATTTATGTTAGTTTTAAAACAATTTCATTTTCAAAAATATAATCCCATTTTAAGAAAGTAACATCTATTAATTTAAATTAATTTGAAATGCTTAGTGAGTATTAAACATGAATAATACTAAAACACATTTTGTAACTTGAATCAAATCTAAATAAACTTTAAAATTACATTTTCAAAATTCATTAAAAACATAAATTTACATTCTGATGAAATTGAAAATCAAATTAAAGCTTTAAATATTATTTAGAATATATTAACTAATATCAAAACAATATAAATTAAATCGAAATTTTGCTGTAGGAAAGATTATAATTTTTCTTCAATTATAATTTAATATTAATTTTATAAGAACTAATCAAATGCTAGACCAATATATAAGATAAAAATATAAAATATTACGAACTGCTTAAATGGACTAATAAAATTATGTTTACATGTATATAGTCAAATAAGTGATAAACTATATTGATCCACAAAGATTTTACATATCAGACTAAGTGCTTTTATTAATAAACTGAAAACACATTAATATAATATGTAATTTGATTCTATCTCTTTAGTGTTTGTACCAATATTGCTGGCGAATTTACATGACGTTTTATTCGCAATTTGTCATATGATAATATTTCAGTGAATTTAAGAAAACGATTCAAATGTATTATTTTATTTCACAGAATTAATTTCAACCATTTAATTATAAAGTGATAAATATTTTATCGCTCTATAGTGATACGTTTGAAATGAATTTATTAAAAAATTCATATGTGTCATAAATTATATTTCTGACATTAAAGTTTACATTTTTGTTTAAAAAAATTTTTTTCAGAAATTATACTATTAATGAGCTTATAAGTAAATTTAAGCAAATTGTATTCTCTAAATACCAAATTAAATTAATAATGAAAAACAAATTTCCTGTTAAATTACAAAGCAATCCGTTAAGGTTATATAGCATTAAATTAAATTATAAATTAAAATATACGATAACACGAATTCATAATCTGCTAAATAACTTTCAAAAGTTTATATTAAATGTAATATATTGACTAAATAATTTATTACTTTAAAAAATATCATTTCAAAATCTTTTGACCACATATGTTTTGTTGATATAGTCATCAGAGAAAAAAAGACAGGGTGTTGGATGTCAGTGATGGTATCAATAGATAAATTATATTAACATGTTTACGATTAATTGAATTTTCTTCATTGTACTTATGTACATGCAAGAAAAATTTTAATGCTTGTATATTTTATAATAAAAATAATTTTTAAATTTTTATTCTTTAATAAAAATGAATTTATAAGCGATAAACTTTCCGTATAGCAAGTCCCGTCAAATATATTTCTTGGAAAATGTATTTAATATACCAGTTGCGCAGAACTTAAACAGCAATTTAAATTTACACAGATAGCCAAGAATTTGCAGAAGAATGGTTCTTGTGATCAACGCCATGGATACATAATTCATCAAAAACGTCACTCGTATATAAATGACTGGTGACAAAGCGTTATAGGGGACGTGAGCTGCACCTTGTCACCTAACTCTTTGTGGCCTGCCTTATGGAAAACGTGTATGCTTCGTAATCACAGCTCAAGATTACAAAAAAAAAGACGGGCAGAGAAGTAATTACATACATTCATCAAGTGCAAGCGAGTTATTTTGTACTAAATATGACTATAAGAAATCTCCTTCACGCGTCGAAGAATGGTTTAAAAACCAAAGAGGTACGAAGTGTGGTTAGTGTTTCAGAAGATTTCGGAACCAACAAAATTGTGGTTTCGTGCGTAAGATTTCCAAACTATACGTACATCTGCTAATAAGAGTGAGGGTGTCCTGCCCCCTCTAGGAAACGATGACAAAGAATGACCGATATATCGTATTGCATATGAAGAGAGCACTAAATCAGCCACAAAAGCAAAACTTCCTTGCAAGTCTGTACGAGAAGATTTACTATTTGCTGGGTTCTAATGCCTTCATAACGCTGCATCTCTTAAAAAGTTGGTCTTCAGTGCCATCTTTTTGGATAATGCTGATTTTGCTCAAGGAAAGCAAAAACTGGAGCTCTCATCAATAGAATCGTGCTCTCTTGATGGATAAGATATATTTTAGTACCACAAATGATTATCGAAACCAAATATTTTGGAGTGAAATTGGGACATGGTTTCATTCCAGTAACATTATGGTAAGAGAAGTTGCGGTGGTTCTGGCGTTGTCATTTGGAAAGGCATGCTGAATGTTTGGAATGAGCTTCTAGTTTTCGACAGATATTCTGCAAAGGAAGATCGCTATTGTGAGGAAGTTATCATTCTTCCTGTGCGCATGTTCTGAGGTTTCATTGAAATAGATTTCGTTTTTATGGAGAACAATATAAGGCCATTCCAGATTTCTCTGAGTCTCTCTGACAGATCTGAGTTTACTCTGAAAATATTAATTAAAAGATATAATAATATATTATATTCCGTTGTTGTAGCGTTTGACAGATGTTTACTAAACAAACATATACCATATTTTGAAATTAAATTTCTCAAAAAATCTTTATTAATTGATAACTGTTAAGGTAATGTAATTTTGTAGAATAGCTAAAGTATTTTTGAATGAATCGTTAATTATTGAACATTTTTAATTAATTATGGCAACAAATTATTGGATTTTGTTTTTGATGTGATAAAGTATGTCTAAAGCATAGATAGGCCACGAAAAAATATTTGAATGTCTTTTTTAATAAATATTAAAAATATTTCACAAATGTAATTAAATTTTATTAAATTTCCATGATGATTTAATTAAAGGGAAATTCAATTGAAACTTTCATATGTTTTAATAAAATTATAATTAAAAATGTAAAATTTATGTGTTTTTAAATTTTAATATATTTTGAAATATGTGGGAATCTTTGTACAATATTTTAGTTGTTTAAATTCAGTACATCCCGAGTGTCATACAAATATTTCATCAAAAGTGTTTTTTATGCTTATGAAAATTGTCAGATATAAATACTTTAAAATAACTATCTAATATTTCTAATATAAACGCTGCTGAAAACTATTCTTAAATATTTATGCCAAGATAAAATAATCATAATGTAAAAATAGTACTCCCTGTAGACATTCACAGTGAGATAAGATAATTTATCCGTTTTTTATTTTCCAAAGTAATCAGAAACAATCAAAAATGAATAAACACACACAGTGGAGATTATTTTCCTTTTTTAATATTTGAAAGCACTTACTTTTCCATTTTAGCTTATTTATTTAAATTTAATAAGAAACATTTTCAGCCTTAAACTCAAGAAACTCTTTTAATGTGTAGTTAAGCAATATTTAAATGGAAAATATTAATATATTTACTTAGTATTTTATATTTTCAAATTATTTTACTTCAAGTAGAAGCTAGTACTAAACTGCTTTTATTTGATGTCAAAAAATGTCAAAAATAAAAGTAATTGTGTTAATAATTCTCATTTAATTAGATTTCAAAACGTAATTTACACTTAGAATCCCGAATGTTTCTTAAATAAAGAAGTTTTATCAATGTAAATTGATAAAATAAAAAAAAACATTTTTTAAATTAAGATTTTTCGGAACCATTATTTAAATTCTTAAGTTTTGTGATATAATGTAAATTGATTAAAATATCAATAAATAAAATAATAAGTAAAATATCAATAAATAAAA
>JAPDSC010064159.1:59427-118906 GCA_026290005.1 Latrodectus geometricus
AAAAGGAATAACTTTAGAACAACCTTGAAATTTCATTTATTCTTCTAAGCACATGTCTGTCATAATCATCAAAGTGAGATGAATATATTTATTAACAAATTTCTTTGTGAAAGACACATAAAATAACATACTACTCATTTTTTTAGAAATATGAATACAATTTTTTTTGTTTTGACTTTTTCTCCCCAATTTTTCGACTCAGAATTATGTTGAAGGGAAACATGAAATGGAAACTAACAGTTTCAATGGTATAGTAATACAAGGCTAAGTTTTTTTAGAACTATAAAAACAATTAGATTCACATAAATATCATACAAAAGTATTAAAAACGAATACACAATTTTACCAACACCACCTATTGTTTTTAGAGAGGTAATAGTAATAGATTTTATTAACATTTCCACTTTTAAAATTTTTAATAATTGAAGTATATATTTTGGTTATAAATATATATTTTTCTATTATTAAAATTCTGCGAAAAATATATTTTGGTTAAAATCTTTCAATAACATTGTATTGAATATTCTTTTTTAATATTTACTTATTTTGCAAGTATATTGTTTGGAAAAAGTTAAGCATTTTTTTTTAAATTATGCATAATTACTGATTTATCCTCTATACACTATTATATGTGAACCTTATTTGTTTCTTTTTTATTTTGTACTTTATATGCATACACTTTAATTCTATTTCTTTAGATTAAGATAATATTTTTTATTTATAAAAAGTGTCATAAAATTATTCATTTGTAAAGATTGTATTTTCCTATTTTTTAACTACTTAAAGCATATTTCAAAAATAATTCCATTCCTATAAATTCTTCACATTGAGCTGATAAATGATATGAGAACAAAAGAATAAGCAGTACATAATAAAGTATGAATAGATAATTATAAAATATGAATAATAAAATAATAAAGTAATGATAAATATAATAAAATAGATAATTATAAAATATGAATAATAAAATAATAAAGTAATAATAAAGTATGAATAGATAATTGAATTTTAAAATGTTATATTTGGTTTTTCATCATTTTCTACTCTATAACAAAATTTACAATTTATTTTCTTTTTACTAAATCAGGAAATAAACATAAAATTAATGTCTGAAATGTAAAAAGCTAATATTTCAATTTGCACAAAGAAGTACTTTTTTTATTTTTATAATTAGCAAATAATATTGAAGTGAGTTAAGAATAATATTTTCTCACTTCAGTGACAATGATTTTTAACAATAATAATAATCTATAAATAATTAAACAATGGATTTAATTTAAAAACATACATATGTTTTTGTTTTATATGAAAACAAAATATTTACTATTCTCTTCATTATTACGCAAAATCTTATCTCAGCAAAAAATATGATTAGTTTATTTTGTAATATTTTACAAGCATTTTTAAAAATATAGTTATAATAGACTGATGAAATTTCTTTAAATTAGCTTCAAAAAGTGTATTTTATCACATTATATGTATATTTTTCAAATTCACTCATTGCTACTATAATAGTAGTTAAGTAGTTAATAATTTATCACAAATACTTAACTATTATTCCTTTATTACTATTTCACAAATTACTGAATTATATTGAGCGTGACACTCGCTAAAATACCTAAATCTTTTTGAGTTAATATACAAAGTGCATGTCTTGAACTGCTGCAATAAAATTGTATTTTGTTACATTTATCTAACAAAGTTATTGTACTCCAAAATATTCTAATATAGCGTTCTTATGCGCATAACACGTAAGTAATTATGTATATGTTTCACGCTGTCATTGTTAATGTTTGTCAGACATATAATTTGATTTCAAAATTTGTCACACTAGTTTGCAGTCATTTGTGAAACGACAAACTGAATTACCTTTGCTCATTTATATTTGCATTGTTTGATTTAAATAAGCTTTATTTTGGAATTTCAGTTCCTAAATGAGTTAAATGTTTTCAATCTCTCTCTTTTGAACATTAGATTAGTTTATGATTTTAGAATTATTTAAGCAACTTTAAAACTAATTTTATAGGTATTTTTCACTAAAAATGAAAAGTATTGAAGACTTATTTAATATTTTTACCCTAACTCATTAGAAATCATGTGTTTAACCAATAATCATGTTGTGTGCATGACAATGTTTTTATTAATTAAAACTCAATTATTCAAAATCAATTTTTAATTTTACTACTTTTTTCCATTTACTTCGCTTTTTATTTGATACACACGTATCTATAATCTCATTATTTTTAAATTATTTAAGTTATGTTTTTATATTTTAAATCTTATATAATTTTCTATATAGTTATAAAGAGTTTATTGAACGGAATATAACCATTGTTTATTTAATCAAACATTGAATTTAATACAAAACATTTTGGCTCGAAATAGGTAAAAATTTACTGTACTACTCTTGGCTACTTTTTCAAAAAATCGCAAAAATCTCGCCAGTCTGCCTAAGCAATGTCTGTAAATAAACAGAATATTCTATTTTTCATTGGTCGGTTCCCATTTTGTCAGAATCCCCCATTTTTCATTGATCGGAATTCTTTATCTGTGATTGTTCAAAATTGATTGGATTGCCGGAAAATGTTATTTATCACCAACTTTGGAAAATCGCGCCAAGAACGACCGTACTGTAAATCTGATCCCTCAAAATGTAAAATAAACTAGAAATTTAAAATTAAATTACATTAAATTATATATCTAGTCACATATTGTTAATTACTTTATTATTAAGTTTTTAGATACAGAACTATATAAGCGGTTAACTATTTTTAATTCACTAATACTTTTGAAACAGAAAATATTAAATGGAAATGCTTAAATATGAGTCATATTGTATACCATTCTTTACATTTAATAATCAAAATCATTATTAATTGTAATTTTTAAAATTTTAATTGTTAAAATTAATTTTACTTGATTTAAATACAGAGCTCGGTAGGTTAATTAAAATGCATTAAGTGTAAAATAGATGAGGAACACTTATAAGAATTTACACTCAAACCATATTTATTACGTGTAATAATGATAGTAGAACTGATATGACATAAGGAAGATATGCCAGTTCCCTTAATTTAACATTCATCTAATAAAATTTATTTCACCATATATCGAAAACTGTATGATTTGATACTATATTATACTCAATCAATTCCGATGGCATCTATCAAAATAATTTGTTTATGGATTATGTTTCCATGCATTGATGTTAAAAATAATTTAAATAATGGCATCGGGTATTTTTTTATTTTAAATCATATTATTGGGAAAATAATGAGATTTAAAACAATGTCTTCCTGGTTGGCTTAATACAAAAATCTGGTGATTGTTTTTAATGTTTCCAATAATGACTATCACTAATTTGTGTGAATTTCTTATCTCGTTAAATCGTCCTTTGCAAGAGCACTGACGATAATTAAGATACGATAAGTAAAAATTAACATAACAGATTGAACATTTAAAGATGTTTTAAAAAATGGTGTTGACTTCAAAATTTGTTTTATCTTATTACGTTTTATTGTGAGACTTTCCAATATAACAAAAACTATTCAATGCTTAAACATTAAAAATTTATTTCAAATTCCAAAGTGCGATATAAGATTAATGAAAAGAATTAGTTAAAGGGAGTTATTCATAAATGGAGATAAATGTCTGAAAATCCTTCTAATGTAATATCTTTGCAAAAAATTAAGTAAATGAAATGTAATATAAGCTTACAATGTTTGGTTCTTTTTGGACAATGAAAAATAATAAAAAAATTTTATAAGGTATTTAGAATAGATAGAGAAAAAAAGCAAAACAAACAAACAAAAAAAGCAAAACATTTTACACTTTACTGTTCTATAAGTTGAAAAAGAAAATATTTTCCATGTAAACAGTATGTACAATACTTAAAAATCTATTGAAGAAAATGCATTTCGATAATTTTATACTGTCTTCTTTACGATATAAATTAAATAACAAAATTTTTCTATTTATTTAAAATTAAAAATTTGTAATTCTTGCTTATTTAATTTATTTAAAACAAGGGTTTACAATTAGATAAAAATTGAAATCTAAAGAATATTTTTTATTGAAAATTGTGGATATACATTTTAGTGTATCAAAGTATTTTTAATGTATTTCCCTTTTATTAAAATATATATGTATATAACTTCGATGTTATAAATTGATAGCAATGAGACGATTGAATAAACATCAAAATAAATCTTTTAAGGGACACCTGTGCTTTATAGATTATTTATTTTAAAATAAATGCATATACGTGTAAAATAATTTTAATAATTTCAAAATGTTTTGCTTTTTTTTTATGTACTATTTTATTTGTTCATATTTCAAATTAGCTAGCTATTCACTTTTTATTATTTTTAAATTTTAATCTTTCCTATAGTTAAAATAATGTTGTGTTCGAAATCGAGTCCATGTAACACAATATAGAGGACTTGGACTAAATGTTTAACATATTATCTGATATTTTAGTTGCTATTCACATATAAATTTTAAATTCATTTCGAAAATTAATTTTCATTAGCAACGTCTGTATTTTATTAATTTTACGCGAGGAAACAGATGTAGAAACGAATACTTTAATTTAAATATCATAAATTTTCTTTTCTATTCTAACAAAATATTTGCTCATTTTTTCAACATGACTGATCAAAAAACATCGGAAATTTATCATGGGATGTTCATAAGAAATTCTCGTATCCAGTACAAATGTGTTAAACAATGGTCTCAGAAACATTTTTTCACTAAAGTGTGTGTGTGTGTGATTTTAGTTTCCTTTTTCAATTTCTAATAAAAATTACTGGTAATGACTAAAAACATATTTAGATTAATTTCTAATTAAGAATTAAACGTAAAATGTTGTATTTTTGACTTTATCACAATAGCATTTGCATTAAAATACTTCATAATAAGAAAAGTAAATAATTTGCATCATTCGTTAATTTTCAAGTATAGACGAAATTTATTAACTGATTAAGCTTTTCAAAAAATTAAGGCACCCTCGTATGTTAAACGGTTTCCTAAATCGATCCAATTTCAATACTCATCGAGCAAAGAAAACAATTTTTTTCAATCTCAAGTTCATATACAATTAACTATGTTCATTCATTACCATTTCAACATTACCATTCATTCATTACCATTTTTTCCAATATATTTTTAGTTACAATTTTGAATAATGCTTAAGCACCGAGTTGATGATGGCCTTTATTACATAAAGAACAATATTACCTTCAATTTTATTTCCTCTTGCAACTTATTGAAAAATAAATGGGGAATAGAAAACTTGGCAATAATTAACACTGTAAACTACTTTCTTGCATGCAAGACTTTATAAGCTAAGCGAAATGATTTAGCAGATGAAAGGTGCTCTCATTCCAGAAAATTTCCTCACGCAAATTACCCTTTACAAATTGCTCGGATCTAAAGCAATTACTTAAGGATCTCGAGAAAATTACTTTTCTAATATTTTAAAAATGAAGAATAATTCTCCCTCAACTAATTTTTGCTAGAAGTTTCTTCCTTCCTCTCGTAAGCGTTGCTTAATTCTTTCGAATATTTAAGAGAGTTAGTATCTTGGCAGAATTAATTTTATTCTTGAATAATTTTTCTCTTCGGATTTAATGTGTGTCGGAAAATATTTATAAAACTATTTTCTTCTCTTTATTGAACTTTTAAATTAACATTTTTTGATAAAAAAAAATAATCAATATTTTTAAGAGAATTTTATGGATTCAATTTTTGAGGATTCTGCATGCATAAACTGCTATTTTCCATGCACACTAATCAAAATATTATATTTAAAAATGATCTATCTCAAATTCGGAAATCGTAACACATATCCTTAAAATACCCTTAAAAAATTCTGATTTAACGCCTCATTTTAAAGATTTAACTTTAGGCATCACCAAATAACCAATTATAATTACCATTTTAAATATTTACATTGTCTTGTCATTTTTCAGTTATGATATTGTTATGATTTCAATTTAACAACTTAATTGTAAGACATCATATATCACAAACAAAGTTTGTTTTATTGTAAACCCAGCTTATAAATATCGATTTTCTGTTCAGTTATTAACTCTATAAATCATTTTTCATATTTTGGCATTATTTACACTATGCTTTTGTCTTGGATTTTTACATTTTAATTTGATTTTTATATTTTATTTTTGTTCCTTCACACGCCTAGAACCACTATTTTGATTGTAAATAGTTCAAATCTTGAGTACAGTATTTATAAATACTATGAGCAATACTTGTAATGATAGAGCAAATAAATTTATTTATTTAGTATTGTACTAACTAATAATTTTGCATCAAAAATCTTAATTTTTTCAACATAACTTAAATTTTACAGCTATTTTATATTTTAAATTTATAGACTAATTTATTTTTCAATTTTTTTCTTCATTTTAAAATTTGTATATAAATTTATGTTGCATTGATTAACAAAACATCATATAAAAACATATTGCATACCATTATCTGATTTTGCTCCTTTGTTAAATCGTAACCATAAGTTTAGCATAAAAAAGATTTTAAAAAGTTAAAAAATGCCAATGTGTGTATAAAAAAAATTGATGATTTCGAAATTATATTTTTAATGTATTTAAAGCAATAAATTCTTCAAATCCTTAAAATATCCACAATAATGAAGCATAATTTAAAGGATTAAAAAATATTTATTTATAGAGTATAATTTGAAAACTAATGATTTAATTATTTAGTTTTGGGGATATTTTTTAAGAATTATTTATAATAATTTAATGCGCATATTGCTCTCAAACTTTATATGGATTAGAAATCAAAACATTAATTTAAATTGATCTGAAATATGGTTTAACAATTTCCTTAAGTACGAAAAATAATCAAAATGTAAAAATTACTATCCTATTAATCTAAAAAAGCAAGTTTAAATCTGTAATTTCAAAATGTAAGTAAAAGAAAACAAATTAATTTTTTAATTAGATATTACATTGAAAGTAATTTTTTCTTTTGTTATAAATCTCAAAACATATTAGTTATAAACTTTAAATGTTTTATTAAAATACGTTTAACTATATTAAAATAAGACACTGCATCATACGAAAGAAAATGTTTTCAAATATAGGTTTTTATTAATAAAGTTAATAGATCCATCTTTTTTTAATTTAAAATGTAATTTCATTCCAAGAAATAAAATTTTAAATTTATAACTTAAATGTGTGTTTCCAACTATTTTTTAAACTGCTAAAAATAAACAACAAATATGATTAACAATGTCTTTAAAACTTGTTTATTTTTTTCATTGTTCTAATGTAACAGTATTCTCTATTTTTAATGTATAAAAAGATTGATAGCTCTAAGAAAATACGATTATCTTTAAAATTTCTGCTGCATATTGAAATAATATGGAGTAAATAAAATTAAGAATGATTATCGACTTTTTTTAATTTCTTTTTACAAAAACAAAACTGTGATTCATTTCATAAGTAATGAATTAGTATTTTAGTTATCTATTTAGAGAGTAATATGTTTTAATAGAAAAGCAAAACAGTGATAAAATTCTAAAAATTCTTAATATTAATTATAAGGAAATGACATGAATGATTTTATTAAAACAACTTAAAAAGCAAAAAAAGAAATTAAATTCAAGAATTACTTTATATCCTCGTAGTTCAGAAATCATATAATAATATGTAACATATATAAGTATTTAAAATTACATTATTTTCATATTAGGTTTATTTGGAATTATGAAAAAATCAATTTCCATTAGAGAAAAGAGAAATTAATATACCATTCTTGATATAACTACGAAAGAACATCATTGCTCAAGTGAATTACAAAAAAAAGTTTCTTTCTTTTTCAAATACTCTTAGGAATTAATAAAGCTACGTGAATCAGGAAAGAAACATTATCAAAAAACTATTCTGGGAAAACTTATTTTCCCATTTTTATGTAGTTTTTCCATTTTTTTCCTGAAATCCGTAAATTGTTGCTGCATTTTAAGATGATTTTTAGTGTTTACTTTACTTAATTTTAACAAAAAAAGCTTATTTATTTTTAATAATAAAAAATGATTGTGTTATAATAAAGCATATAAGTGTTTGCATATTAGTACAAAATAAACTCTTGTGAAAAAATAATAAATGATATAATTTATACAATATGAAACTGATAAATTTAAAAGATAATTTTATTTTAAGATTAAAGGAAATTTGAATTCAGGTAGAGTTTAAGACTCCTAAAAAAATACGCTAATTTAAATAAACAATATGAAGATTTTTCATATTGTTTATTTAAATAAAATAAAATAGATTAATTACATATAATTTCATATTAGTAACGAAAATTCATAAGGAATAGCTGAATTGCTTAGTAAATTTTGAAATTAAAATAAAATTGAAAACTTTATTTTATTTCTCCATCATTTATCTCATAAAATCATTTTCTTAACATAATGTTTAAAATATTTACACTCACATATTTGAAAGTACACATTGAAGTCTTAGTTTCATTAAGTAGTTTATATATAGTGAAACAAATTTGCAGTGAAATTGAAATTGTTTATATTTGAAATATGTGAAACACAAAACTAAGGCAACTTACCCCATTACTTAAGTTACGATGTAAATTGTATTACAAAAGATTATTATATGATTTTTTTTAAAGAAACTTATGATTAAATAATAAATTTTCAAAAATTTTGTTTTATAATAAAAGGTTTTTTTTTCATAATAATATTGGCAATATCATCATAATACAACAATGATAAGAACGATATCATTATAATAGGGTGTGATTTATATCATCAATAATTGGAACTATATCATCATCATAAGATATCGATAATTGGAACCATCATAGCATACTAATTTAGTTAAAAAGGAATTATTCACATATTACATTAATACAGACATAATTTTTATTTGGAAGTTTTAAAATTTCCAAAATTTTAAAAGAAAAAATTATTTTATATTTTAAATTTAGGAAATAAATCTCAATTATTCACATATAGAAAATAACAGTATCTTTAAAACTTCCGAATTTTTTACTACAAAAATGCAACATATTAAAAAAAAATATAAGCTTCTAAAGTAAATATAGTGAAATTTGTTATTATCATATTAATTATTGAATATCTGGAAAACAATTTATTTAAAATTTAATTCGTACAATATCTAGTATTATTAGTATTAAAATTTTTTTATGTTGCATCATGAATCTACTTAAGAATTAAACACTCCTGAAACTTGTAAATGATTTAAAAATTACCCAAGATATTTTACCCGTGATATTGTTCAATTAATAATAAACATGTGCTCGTTTCTTTCTAAATATTTCCTGTATATTACGTTTAAAAATGAATGTTAAAAAAAATGTTTATCACAAAAGCAATCCATTTTAAAATATTTAACTCAGTTATATTCTACCTGATGTATTATTTGTGAAATCCATAATTATTTGGAGTTTAGTAACTACTCTCTTTTCATTTGCTATATTCTCACAAAAATATTTCTGCTAATAAGAAGTTTCATAGAATTTTTAATCAACATTTTCATTATAGTTTTCAGACAAAAATAAATAAGAATATATGTTTGAGTAAACCTTCCTAAAACAATTTCCATGCCTATCTAATAGATTTCTCTGATACAGTTTATTTCTAAACAATGAAATTATGTATTGTGTATAAAAATAATTAAAAAGGCTTTCAGATTTATACGTGAAATAAGACAGCAAGATTATGGACAAATGTTCAGTATTCTAAACAATTGAACAACTTGAGTAATGAAAGCTCCATTTTGGGATGGATGATTTTAATATAGTTCGAAACCTTTTTAAACTGAAGACTCAGTTCGTAGCTAATGTGTGGAAGGAATTGTTATAAAATAACAAATCAAATCAATTACATAAAATACTTTAAAACAGCACAAGCCTTTACTTGTCACGGAAGAAAATAATATTTAATAAAACCGCAAAGAAATTTGTTTTTTTACAGCCGTCGAACTAATAATATTCTCTTATATTCCAAATATTATACTGATTAATAGTTAAATTAGATAAGACTACCCAAGTATTTTAAGTCAGGACTTTTTATTTTCCTCGTATGAAAATAATATATTTCAAACACATTTAGTGCATTTTATTTTTACCTATTTTTTTTTATTTGGAAATTTCCTATTTTAATTTAAAAAAATGTTCAATTTAAAGACTATATAAGAAACTTCTTTCCTTAAAAAAAATAAAGAGTTTTGTATAAGAACGTACAAAAACATCATTTTCATGATTTTCACGAAATTTCTTGTTCAAATTTAATTTACTTGTGAAATGATCAAGTTTCTTTGCATCCACTCTTTGCGAATTTAATCAGTCCATTTTCTAAATGTGTTTCTGTAAAATCAAATTAAATTTCAAAGTTTATTCTAATTTTTATATAATTATATAAAAATGTATTTCAAGCAAAAGAGTATTTTATCTAACAAGTATTTAATGTTTATGAGTAGTTATTAAATAGCCCAAGTAATATTTTTTAAGTACTAAATGATTTTCTGGTATTTTTTACAACAAAAAACTCATCAAATGTTAGGCAATATATATAAATTGTAGTATAATTATTCGATATTATAAGTATTTCGCTAAGTGTTAATTAATTATTCTGATTTTAGTTTTTCCTTTTCCTAAAACTTATATAAGATCTGCATAAACTTTAGAAATAAAAACTGCAGTATTGACATTTTATTCATAGATGATTATAAAATAAAATATGTTAAAATGTTTCCATATTTTATTTTTATCAAGTAATTTTATTTTTTGAACAGCTCTGTTAGGTAAGCAAATTATTTTATTATTATTATTATTATTATTATTATTATTGTAACAAGCCAAACATTTTCCAAAACATGCCATAATAAAAGCTAATTCTAACAATTTAACAGTCAAAATATTCAATGTGGAATATTATGTCAAAAATCTTTGCTAAAATATTTTTCTAACTGAATTTATTTGTAATAAAATGTATATTAACGTATGGAAAAAAGTAATAACTAAAAATAAATGTTGATCACAGTATGTGTTTACTATTCTTGAAATAAGTAATATATGCTCATGAAAATTTTATCATAATATCCAATGAAACAGTAGACTTTTCGAAGCATGCAAAACAATATAAAATTTTTGTTAAATATTTCATAATTAAATACGATGTGTTAACCCTAGTGTGGATGTAAAATGTAAGCAATGAATAGAAAAAATATTGACAAGAACATTTTTAATACATTTAAGATGTTATGAAGTAAATTGCATTGTAGTAAATAGAAAATAAAATTTTATTAAAACAACCGTATAAAACTTTTAAAACGAATACAAGTTTAGACATTTTGAAATCAAAGCTAGTGCCATCTTCTTAATTTAATTTATCTTTCATTTCAAACTAAATTTCTTTTCAATATGCTTTATAACATTAAATATAATATCTAATTGACCGTAAACTGAAATAAATGTATCGTATTGATACCTTGGTTTTTTAAACTGTGGATTATATATGATCAATTACTAAAATTTATTGCAAATATTATATAAGAATTCCAACCATATAAAATGTCTTAGTAATAATTTTAAACATAATATATATTTGTCTTGAAATATTTATTTTTCAAGAATAATTTTTTTTTCTAAAACACAATTATATTTATTGATTAAGAAATGAAACTTGGTGATTTATATTTAACAATCAACAATTTAAAATATAGTTTTTGTACTCGTGTGCATAAATTTGAAAACCAAACATTTTCAATATTTTTCCTTAAATCATTTCATTTTAAGTACATTCTGTAAAACTTGCAAGCATAATATGAAATAATATGAAATATGTTAATAACAAAACGCATAGGATTTTGATAATCGATAACTAATGTTTTCTAAACAACTCTATCAGTAAAATGATTATATTAGTGTTGCACTTAAGACAACGTTATAGTAATTAATAATCACTTCAATTTCTGCTTGTGTATACATATTGGAAATTTCTGGCAGAATAAATGCACCGTTGGCTAATGAAACTATTATGGTTCAGGCAAGCTAGATTGAAATTGATCTAGAATAAGCATCAATCAATTAACATTATAATTTCAATTATATAAATTAGGAATGCCTTATGTTTTGAAGCCTTTGCATTGAATAGCTTAGTTTACGGTTAGGTACTTGAATTAAATCATCTTTCATTATATATATATATGTGTGTGTGTGTGTGTGTGTTTGTATGTATATATAACAATCTTTTTCTATTAAACGTTTACACAATTCTCAATATTGAGATTTTTTTGGTTAATATTAAAGTGTAATAAACAGATGTTATAACAATTTTCAAAGCAGTGATTATAATAAAAGTGTGATATTTTTTTGGGGGAAAACCAACATCATCTAAATTAAGAATTTTAAAAACAAAATGTTAAAACTTAACAAGAAATCAAAGACTTTTAGCTTGCAATATTGAATGTAGGTTTAAAAAAATTGTAAAAAGAGAAGTACACAATAATGCTAAAAAAATGCAATTGTTTAACGTTTTAAATAAATATATTATATTCTTATAAAATTTATTACTATTTTATAATTTATATTTTTTTGAATCAATCCAAATAAATAAAATATTTTACAATAGAATGTGTGTGTGTGTGTATTCTAAGTTTGTGTTTATTCATTTGCATGAAATGACATGGTTTGCTGTATAAAGTTTTTCAAACAAATTTGTGACATACATAGCAATGAAAAATCTTTTTGGCTGATTTTACGGGTGGTTATCAATAAGAATAAATTAATTAAAAAATCTGATATTATCACCAAAATATACTTTATATAATGACTTATCAATAATGTTTTACACTTACGATCATATATTTAGGTAAAATATATAATATTAAATACGTCAGTGTTTCTCAACCTTTTAGTATTCACAGCCCAATTTTCAATTATAATTTTCATCGCCCCCCCTTCCCACCACATACTATAAAATATATACAATAATAATGTATTTTGAGTATTTTGGTCCTAAACCTACACTACAACCTTAATTTTAAACTTTACAAATTACCAAGAATACCGAAATTTATTGACATTTTTCAACAACAATCCTCAGCATTGAAAAAACAAGAATCCTATGCCTTTTTATTGCACTTGCGTCCCGCCATGTTGGCCATTCTCACGGTTTCGCGAGAAGTTTCGATTTGTCTGGAATTTGTCTGGTCAGCAAAAAATTAAGCTAGGAGCGTGCGCAGATGTGAACAAATTTTTTCTCATAGGGAGAAGGAGAAAGTTCTATGAAGCCAATTTCAATTCCAGACAATATCATTCGAGTCGATCCTTCTATCGCTATTGAATCTATTCTGAATGTGTATATTATATATATTTTCGTGTAATTGCAGTTCACCGTATTAAATATTCACGGCAACAGATTTATGCAGAATCATGGATAAATTTTAAAGCAGGCGTAAGCGAGCATTAGACGATAGACAAGCATCAACAAGTACCCAGATGAGCGTGGTTCCGAAAGTCAAATCAAGAAAAAATTCTCAAGAATACTTAAATTTTGGGTTCTCTAGTACTGAAGTAAATGAAGAAGAAAGGCCCCTGTGTATCATTTGCTCAAAAATGTTGGCGGCAGACAGCATGAAACCTAATAAACTTAAACGACATTTGGAAACGCTTGATAGTGAGTACGTAAACAAACCCAGAGAATTCTTCGAATGAAAATTAAAATCATATGAAAAGCAAAAATCATTGTTTAAAAAAACTTCGTCTGTGGATGAAATAGCTTTAATTGCCTCTTACAAAGTTTCATATAAAATAGCCAGATGTTAATAGCCTCACACCATTGGTGAAGAGCTTATTTTGCCTGCCACGATTGATATTGTAGATATTATGTTTGGTGATAATTTTGCAAAACAAATGCAGTCTATACCTCTTTCAAATGATACTGATGCCCGTCGAATTGCTGATATATCTGAAGATGTAGAGTGTCAGCTTTTGTCGAAGTTGAGTTACAAATTGTTTTCAATACAACTCGATGAGGCAACAGATAGTAATAAAGATGCTCATTTCATTGCCTATGTTAGATTTTGTGATGATTTGTCAGTAGTAGAAGAATTACTTTTCTGCAAACCATTAGAATTCAAAGCAACAGCAATCGCTTTATTTGCTATCTTAAATGATTTTATGAACGAGGCAAACATAGAATGGAAAATTGCGTCGGAATATGCACGGATGGTGCTCGTTCTATGTCAGGAAGATTCCAAAGTTTTCAAGCACTTGTGAAAGAAAAATTGCCCCAGTGCGTCTGGACACATTGCATGATCCACAGAGAAGCTTTGGCTTCCAAAGAAATGAGTCCTGGTTTGAATATTGTGTTAACTATGGTTGTAACCGTAGTAAATTATTTAAAAATGGGACCCCTGAAATCAAGAATTTTTTCCGCACTTTATAAAGAATTGGGTGCAGTACATTCAGCGTTACTATTTTATTGCGAGGCAAGATGGTTATCACGAGGGAAATTTTTGCAACGTGTTTATGAATTAAGAGAAGAAATCGCCGTTTTCCTAGACGAGGAAAACAGACCGGAAGCTGAGAATTTTCGCGATAGTTTATTTGTGTTGAAATTGTGCTACATGGTCGACATATTCGAGAAATTAAATAACTTGAATCTTCAACTGCATGTAGCAAATACACATATATTGGATACAGGTGATAAAGTTAGTGCTTTTTGTAGGAAATTGGAATTGTGGAGCAGAAATTTAAAACAAAAAACTTAACAATGTTTGCGAATTAGAATGATTGTATTAAAACTTACAAGGCTGAAGAACAACATGTAAAAGTTGTTTTTGTAACCATTGAAAATCATTTAGCAATGCTAGCAAAGAATTTAAAAAGTACTTTCTTGCTGACGACAAACTGATATCAAGTTACAAGTGGGTGAGGGATCCATTTCAAAATACTCCCGAAGGACTCTCAATCGAAGAGGTAGAAACCTTCATAGACTTCACGGCAAGCGGTTAAACCAAAAGACCATTTAGTAATGAATCACTCTTTGAATTTTAGGCAGGAGTGGATGATGAGTTTTCTGCACTAAAAACAAGGGCATTTCGCATTCTACTACCATTTTCATCATCTTACCTTTGTAAAACTGGATTTTCTGTGGTGGCTTCTTTGAAGACAAAATATAGATCTCAGCTAAATATAGAAAAAGAACTTAGAGTGTCTATTTCTAATATTAAACCCTCCTTCGAAAACCTTTGCTCTGAAAGGCAGGCCCAAAGAAGTCACTAATAATTATTAAATTTGTTTTTAATTTAGTAAGTTGTTTTAATTTAATAAGTTAATTATTAAATATGTCGAAATGTATTTTGTTTTGTATGTGTGTGTGTGTGTGTGTGTGTGATTTTTCCTTTCAGTCACTTAATCAATTTTTTTAAATAACATTTTCTCTTGGATATGCTCGCGCCTCCCCATTAGTGTGCTCGCGCCCCACAGGTTGAAAATCACTGAAATACGTTATTAAAATTGAAATCTCTCTTTACGAAAACATAAAAGTGATATGAAGTTATTACTATTCATAATAAAAAAACATAAAAGTATTTCATTGATATTCGAATATTCATTTTATTAATTTTATGCATGATTATAGCAAATAACTAAAACAATACAACTGGAATTTTATGAAAATTCTACGAAGAGAAATTTAAATGTATTGCTGCTCAGTATATTTGCGTAATTTTTAAATTATAATCATTGTGTTCTATTCATTACTTTTTATTCATTTATACTAGAAACATAATAAAAACTTAATGTTTAAATTTATGTTTAGATATAATAGGCATTAATTGTCATTCTACATAAAATACAGTTGAGTAATTAAATAGAATTATATAAGAAAAATCCTATTATTCATGGTCTCTAAATTATTAGTCATTAAAGTTTTAAACTGAAAATTTCCTTCGTTTTGTTCTTAACATGTTATCGAAAAGATACAAAAATGCAAATGATTCCTAAACATCAAATAAAAAGATTACCATCATAAATTTAAGTTACCTGTTCATTAATAGTCTCAATGTTATAAATTCTGAATTTGTATTATATTTCAAATGTAATTACTATAATAACCGGCAGAAAAGAACAAAAATAATTTCAAATTCAAGGACTGTTTTTTAATTTAGTTATCATACTGTAGATGATACATATTAGGTGAATTTGTGTTTAAACGTTTAGTAAAGCAATAGAAGTAGTTTTAGTGAAATAATAGAAATTCATTTTATCTAATGTGATACGTGAACTCAGGCTAAAGTATTATCGATTATGATAATCATACCATGCAAGTTAGATACTTTTTCTATGATAAATGTGTAACAATGGAATTTCTTTTACACCATTCTGAGAATAATATTCAAATAGAGAAACAATATTTAAATAATCAAATAGAAAATAATTATTTTCGAAATGAGTTGTTGGTTTTTTTTTAATTTTATAACTTACCTTTATATCAAATGCATTAAAAATTTTAATAATACGAAATAAGTTAGGAAATATGTTGATAAAACTGAATAATTAAAAAACTTAAACATGAAAATAAATTTCATAAATATTCAAAGATAATTCCCATTTGGTAAAAAAATCGAAGAATAAAATATGCAAAAACTAGTGACTTAACTTATTAACGTTTATGCACAAATTTTGACATTTATTCCATGAAAACATATTTAAATTCAATCAATCAGTTTATAAATCAAATAAAATGTAACAAATTATATATTATCTTCGACTTATAAGACTGTAATTTAAAACAATTCATAAAAATAATTGTTTCCATCCTATAAGCAAGATATAAAATGGAAATGGTTATATTGGCAACGAGTCTTTACTTTCAATCATAAGTGAACTGAAAATTTTAATATTAAAATTAATGTTTCCTTAAAGAAGAAAACTCTGATTTTAAAAGCCTCTAAAGAAAATAAATTCTGCTTAAAAACGAGGCAGTTGAGATAAGAAACTAGAGAATATAAAAAGAATTATACGAGAAAGTATAATTCTAAAAACAAGACATTTTGCTTGAATATAATCAAAAAATGACCTTCATAAATTGATGAAATATTGAAAGTAAGAGATTTAAATATAGTTCAGGGAATTCGAAATATAGAAATACAAAATGTTTTCTAATAATAGTATTACACGACTTTAGCATGAAACAAAAAGAAAATGATAGTACATTAAGATTTGTATTAGGCATTAATGTTGCCGAACGTAAATTTTTAAAAAAGGAATAATTGCCAGATATATAAAAAAAGTTTTCGTTTCGTTTTGATCTTATAATTAATGAAGTATCAATGTCTTTATAAAACTCACGGAAACAAATAAATATAATCATAATTAACAATTCTTGATATGTAAGAAATTTTTAGTAAGAATACAAGATGTTTATAATTTAAAATATTCACTCATTTTTTAAATAAATGAGTATAATATAGATATTTTCTTGATGTTCAACAAACAATAATCACTGAGAGTTTAAGTAATAAATATTTTAATTCATAGATTGTGTTTGATCTTTATATAAACTAAAGTAACTATTACGAAGCTTTGTGGCAAAAGCTTGTTGAGAAACATTACTGAATTAATTTTATTAATTTAGTAGAATTTTAAAATTCAACTAAATTCTACCCACATATTTTAAATTATTTATAGGAATTACCTGTGTAGAGAATAATAAATATCATCCTAAGAATAGAGAAAGATAATACCATCCTTAGAATAGTAGTATTATCATGAAAACAAAGGATTAGGTATGTAATCCTCCCCTACGCTTCTTTTCAAATAAAAATTCAATTAAGTTAGAAAATATAAAAAATTGGCTGCCACGTTTCATATTCAATATGTTTGCTTAAGAATAGTTATAAATATAATAATACAATTAAGTAAGTTGTATTATAAAATTCACTGTATTTTAATTTATAAAAAAAAACAATCTTATCTTAGAAATATTTAAAAATCAACTAAATTATTTTAAAGAGCTCTGTTTAAATTTTACCCTCACCATTAATATTTTTTGTAAATTTTGTATTCTTTGCAAAAAATACAATATTGCAAATACAAATAAATTGAAGGTGATGTGGAAGGAGTAAAATTATTAGGAAAGTAACATATGAAATAATTTACGAATTTAAATTATGGGTTCAAAAAATAAATGAATATGTAATCATTAGAAAATATTCGGCAAAATAACATCGTAATATTTATGAAAAGAAATTTTATTATTGCGAGGGAATAAAAATAATATTAATAGAAAACATTTTTCAAAGATAAAAGTCATGTCTTGAAGAAAATGTTAATCATTTATAGATATGAGAAAATTTTGAGAGATTTATTTCTGAATTTAAAAGATTCTGTTATCTTCAGATATTTCAAAACTAATATTTTTTAGTATGATGGATGTTTAGTTATTATGAACTTATTTCCAATGATTTAGTAGTCTGTCTGGAAAATATATAAATTAAGGTCACATAAAAATATGCGCTTTCTTTTAAATTAAAAGTAACGCTGATTTTTTTTTTATTTTTTTTTATAATAAGATTGAGTAGAAATGTTCCCCTGATTCTCACCATTTGGATAATGACGTATACATATTTTCTGCAAAAAAGTATTTTTTTATAGTTTTTCATAATATTTCCATTAAATTTTAACTTTTATGTGCTCAGGAATGATTGTTTTGTTTTTACCTGATTTGTCACTATTTCTTAAATAATTTTATTTAAAAAATTATATACCTTTATATATAAATGTCGAAAGTTTGATTATACATGAATTTCTGTAGATATTTAGTTATTATTATCAAATTATTTAAAAACATATTGCTGTGCTTTTTTATAAAAACAATACAAAATACGATACACACAATTGTAAATACTTAAAGCACGCCTTATGAAATCACAATAGATTTTAAGACTTTGAAAAATAGGTGATAATATTAAATTTAAAATAATAGGTGATAATATTAAATCTAGTGATAATATTAAATTTAAAATGAAACTTCAGAACTGAATAAGGATATTACAGGAATCATTAATTGCTTTATGAACATTTTCTTAAAAATTACTGCCCGAATATATACGCAAACTTAAATGTAAATGTAGAGAATGTAACAAATTGGGAAAAACAGGATCTTAAAATAAAAATGAATGATACGTTAAAATAACATAAAAATATTTTTTTAATTACTTTATAATTGATGAAAAATAATAGTTAACGTTTTTGAACTAGCAAAAATAAAGTAAAATTGTTACATATTTTATTTGTTCTCATAATATAGATGCAAAATTACTTACTGTAATTGCTGGCGTATCATACGATTTTATACCCATTTTAGGAAAGATGCAAGCTTATACCTGTTCATTATAAGAGACATTTAGATTATTTTAAATATAATGTAATTTAATCAAAATAATGCTTTGTGCAAATATCCGATCTACCTGAAAAAAGCACACCTTTTAATCTTCGTTAAAACTCAGACTCTAATCTCATGAACTAAATGAATATCACTATGAAACACTTTACTGAATCAACATAAGTCCTCATACAAAAACTTTTCTTCTATATCATCCAATGAATAACTAAAGACACATTTCTAAAATTATTTAACTACTGTCTCTGTTTAAAATAAATGCCGAATATGTCGTCTTAAAGTAATGCTGACATTGTTAATAAGCCCATAACTTTACAAATCATTTAGAATAACTGTACGGAAGAAATTTCACACTTTTTACAGTCATTCATAAAATTTGAAAAGTTTAAGCGAATCTAGCTGTGATCATTGATAACAGTGCACGCTCATACATTTGAACTTTACGTAAATATAATATTCGCAAACTTTGCAAGGAAGCAAAAACATCGCATAATTCCGAATAGAGGTAATTTCCAGAAATGTATGCAATTAAAAAGTGAATATTAACATACAAGACGTAGTAACATGCACTTTGATTTCCGGATGAATTTTCAAAAAAATGTGTCTTATACACAGGTAAATACAATATATGTTACAAATGTTATTATATATTTCATATTTAAGTTTGTGTTATAGACTGTATATGTTTATGTTAAAACCGAAGCACATTTAAAAAATGATATTGCTCCATTCTTGTATCCTGTTTTATAGAAGGGCCCATCAAAATCATTGTTTGTATTTATGATGCAAAGTGAAGGAAAACCGAATTAATGGTCTTTATGCTGACAGTGTATTAAAATGTCTTACAACGTGGTTTTTGACCATTAGGCTATTCAAAATGCAATTTCAAAAAGTCACCACTCTTTACGTACTGATATGTTATGGTTTTTCAAGATTGGTCTTAAATTATTTCTCACTCTTCTAGTTTTAGTCATAACAGGGCGTTGTTGTTCTGTGTAATCTTCAATAACTAAGATTCCCCGCTCTCATGACAGTGGCTATATTGTAAACCGTAAGAATGTCAATATCACCGATTGATAACTGCAATTTTGATAGGCAACGATATTACCTGTATCAAATTCCAACATTTTTTCAGAAAGCATTTCTTCTTATTCGAGATAATCTATCTATATTAACTGACTTTACGTTGTGATTTCCGGATGAAAAATCCTTACATACGAATCCTAATATGCAGTACTTAAGCTGTCGTATGTGCCTTTAGCATACTTCACATAAATGCAATTAAATTCTAATTATTTTCACATACCAACTTCTTGCTTCTTTAATGGTATTTTGACAATAGTAAAGTATCATTATTTATTGGTGTGGCAATTCAATGGTAATGTGTTTTTGAAATGAAATATTTTTCCGAAGGAATAATGGGCATGCAGAAAGTAAAAGCAGAACCAATCACTTATCTCTTATCAATTAACAGTTGCTAAGAGGAACTTTAGCTAACAAGTTCATTGAAAGTACCTGTGAAGAACTAGGTCTTCCCCTGGATCATCGCGAAACCAGTTATTTGAGAAGAACACGTGATTGATATCGTAAATCTTAAAACATAGTTATTCTATTAGATTGTTCTTTTTTTGTGATATTTTTATTTATATCTTTGAAGAAAATGCATTTAATCTTCAAGCTTAATCAATGAAGATAAATTTTTTATCATTAATTTTATAAAACAAACATAAAATATGCAATAAAAATTGATGGAAAATAAAATGTCCAGCAATTATTTCAATTATTAGCTAAGCTACGAAATAAATAACAGTACCTTTTCATTTATTGTATAAAAATAAAGAATACGCATTTTTGAATTATAAGCTATGAAAACAAATATAAATTTGAAATATAATATAAAAGTCGTTTGATAAAATAATTCAAAATTTTAATACTTTTTAAAATTTTATTTCAAGAACTTTATTTTTAATGCAAAGTATAATAATAGTTTAACGGCAAAATATGTTGAGTACTGTTTTGTAATATTTTGTATTTTAATGTATATAATGTTGTGTACAGAATGAAAATAATTATGTTTATTATAATTTTTATATTATAAAGAAATAACATTTGTATTATATTTCAAATACTAACATAATGGAGAGAATAATTTTAAACCAAGAAATATTTTAATGTCATTGTTATATAAAAGTTCATATAATCCAATATTACTAATTATTTTATTTTAATTTATTTCAAGCAATTTTTTTAAATAATAACAACTTTAAAATTTTAGTTTTTTGAAATTATTTAAATTAATATATATATATTTGATGCTAATTTTTTAATATATAAACAAAAAAATTTAATTTTGAAGCGCAAGTATAAAGTAAATGTTTTTATGTTCTATATTTCTTAAAAGGAAGTGTCGAAGACGATACAATATAAAAAAATATGCAGATTGAATGTTTTAAACTTCAACAATATTCAAAGATTATTAGAATATTCTCACAAACATCAAACCAACATAAAATACAATTTTATCTGTATTTCTAACAGAATGTTAAATATTAACATACATTTGGCTTAGACCAATCTATTCTTATTCAAAGTGATTAAATTGTTCAATTAATACTTAAGTTTAGATAATGGCATCGTACAGAAGACTGCATGTACTATAATCTTAACGTCTAGACTTTAGGTTGAGTAAATATCTTGCATTGATCTGAATCTTACACGATTTCTTTTTACTTAAGTGAGTCCTACTTTTACTTTGTCATTTGCTAGAGGACATGTAATTAACTCCCCTATTTGCAGTGCTTTCTTAACAGGAAACCAATGGCTTCTATAATAGGTTTTCGATTCTCTAAGACTTTATCACTAACTTGATTTATATTACAGGAAATACCCATTAGTTTCCCATATCTTCTTGAAATATTTGAAATAAAATGATCCATAAATTATAAAGTTCAAAATTTAAACTGGATTGAATTTATATTGCAATTTAAAGAAATTAGTTACTTTTAAAATGTAAAATGATGTGAAAGTTACATTTTATAAAAATTATTGATACCTTTGAAAAAATTGTTAAAAATAAGCATTTAATTTCATAGACAAATATTGTTTAATGAGTATCAAAAGTACCTTTTTTTTTTAACAATACCTTGGAGTTGAGAAAATATTTAATTATTTTAAATATAGATTTGTTCTCTTAAGAACATTAGGAGTTCAAATTTGTATTTGTATGTATTTTACATTTCTTTCTATAGAGAGTTTTATAATATTACGAAATTCAATTATTAAATATATACCTATTGTGTTATTGATTTGCTAAATTGTGCATCAAAACTATCAAGCTATTTCTAAAAATTCTGGGGCACAAATGCTTATTTGTAATTTGTAGAAATAATCATATATAAAAACTAATAAGCTTGGAAAAACATACAAATTTCTCTTAAACTGCAAAGATCTACAAAGATTAATTAAGTAGTTAAATCAAGGTTTCCGTTATTTTTAAGCTTATGTTTCTTTAATGAAATTTTATACACTATGGCTGTTAATCTTAATAACAGTTAAAAATTCTTGTCTATTAAAATTACATACTAATCTAGCAAGTCGGTTGCTATTAAACATATCCCTCAGTTTATAAAGAAAATTATTATAAAAACTACAATGCTTCAATATGTGTTTTAATATCGAATTTCATTTAATAAATTTATTAAATAAATAGATTAAATTTTTTCCTTAAATAAATTAGCAAAAATATTATTTACATCATTAAACTTTATAAAATATACTAACATTTTTGTATATACATAGAAATATGTATCTAATAATACTTTAATATCTTTTTTTACTATATAGATAAATGAAATTTAAGTATTGCATAAATTATACAGGTAAGTATTATATGTTAAGTTTATTTTTCACTTTGCACGTATCTTAAATTTAAGAGAAATCACAAAAAAAATCATGGCATAAAATATTTGAAGAATATATATTGTGAAACAGTAAAGCTATGTTAAAGCCTTCTTATGTAATAAAAATGTAGAAAATTATGATAAAAATATGTACATTTATAAATTAAATTAACTAAATTTTGTAAAATTTATTCACTAAATCAATATAAAGGTATCTATCGAAGTTACAATGTACTTAAGATATGATAATTATATAAGAGATAAGTGAAAAAAGCTCGAAGAGAGATAATATTAAAATTTGATATGTTATCAAATCTCAATTTCACTCCTTTTAATTGCAGTTTTCATTTTATTTATTATTTCTAGTTGCATTGAGAACAGCTTTTTTCTTACATATTTTTATTAGAAAGTGATACTTACGTAAACATAATAATTGGATAACAATATCTAAATCATATTTTTAATTTCAACAATAACGTTATAAGCCATAATATACGATATATTTTAGTAATTTACATAAAGTATAGCTTTATCTTAAATATTTTAAATTTTCATAGAATAATTTAAATGTTCTTTTGAATTTTGAATTTTAAATTTTGCATTTCAAATGTAGTTTGTTAAAATTACATTATTATTTTTAATTTTATAGTATCTCATTACTATAAAATGGAGATTTTAACTTATATTTGCGGTAAATTATTAATGTTTTACTGCAAATATGTTTCTAATATGTATAATATATTACAATATAATACATTATTTAAGGAGTTTTTATAGTTTAAATTTTATAATTCTAAAGGTTCTCTTATAATCTCTTATAATGCATAAGTCTAAAAATAAAAATGTTCCTTTATAAAAATTTATTCGGCTTATCATAATGTACATAAATATAAAAATGTTTGAGTTTCATTCCAATTATAATTCAAGTTTATGAAAATTTACATAAGCTGCATCATCAATTATTTAATTAGTGTAAAGAAAAGGAGCAAAATATAATATATATATATTTTATGACATTCATATTATGTATATAATTCTCTTTAATTTATATTTTAAGGAAACAAATTTTAATAAATTTCAATATTATATACATTTTGTCATTTATTAAACTATTTAATGAGAATTCAACTGATTTTATGAATTGAAGTAGATATTATATTATAATTTAGAAATTGTTTTTAACAACAGCTTTCAATTTTGAATATCTTACCTTATTCATAGAGCTTTATAAAAACAATTTCCCTAACTAATTGAGAAATAATAAGCCCAAACTTATAAAAGAATTAAATAATCATTGAAAATATTATTCCTACATAGCTAGGAGTTAAAATACATTAAAACACATTTTAAGTACCATTTTACTAAACTTTAAAATTTTATTTAAGATTTTATAAACTATTTTGTCTCTAACTTCTAATTCTTATTTATATATATGATGAAACTCAAATTTTCAAAAACCCATTTAAGAAAATGAAAAAAAAAAATCATTTATTTTTGCTTTTCAATTAAACTAACATTGTTTCTTTTCTGATACAAAACTTCATTCTCATTATTTTTTAAAGAAAACTGGAAGCTGATGACAGTCTTATAATACGTTATTTTTGAAAAAAAAAATTATTCTACGTATGTAAATGTTCTTTTCATTTTTTGGGATTCTACCTGTGTAAAAGAATTCAATTCTAGTTTTTTAGCTTACTTCGAGTAATAATTTTCAATTAAGATAAGTATTTTATTCTAAATTAGAATTAATTGGAGAAAGAGAGAGAAGAAAATATAATTCACTCAAACGTATTATAACTTATGTCCAAAAATAAATTATTCTCTAGAGTTTTTAAAATAAACTCTATTGACCATTCATTAAATTATTAATTTCATTTTAGAACAATTTTATAATTTATAATTTTATAATTTAAATTTTATAATTTAAATTTATAATTTAAATCTCTGGTTTTATTTAATTACTGGGCTTAATATCTATCTATCTATCTATCTATATATATATATATATATATATATATATATATACGAAAAATAATTTACATAACATGACATATGATATTTTCTTATAATTCAATCAGTAAAAACTACAAGGAAAAATATCTGCGTGATAAAAAAAGCAATGAAATTATAAAGTTGAAAGATGATATAATAAATTTTGATACAAATAAATTTCTTAGTGATAATGTTAATAAACATTTGTAAAAGTTACTCAAATACTTTTCAGATAATGTCAAAAAATATTCAATAAAAATGATTATTTGAAACAGCAAACATGCGTTTTAAATGTTAATGACAATGCCTTATTTTTATAAATATAAGTTGCATAATTAATATATATTACATGATTTGAATAAAATTTCAGTAAAGAAAATTGATTCTAAATAAATTTCTTAAGATTATACAAGTGCTTGCATTTTACAAGTTAAGCTTCATTATTATAAACTAAATGTTTTATAAAAATCCTAATCAAGTCAATTCGTGAGTGATAATAAGAAAATGTTATTCAATTTAGCTTAGCATGAATTTATTTTCAACTTCATTAAATAATTCAAACTAAAATATTCTACATCCTTCAAAATATTTAACATGTAATCTACCATTCCTTTATCATAAATGAAGGAAGATTTTATCACAAACGATGACAAGTTACTAATCGGTAATCTAATGTATATGTAACCAAATGCAAACACATCGATGATCTTACATTTGAACAATCATGCATAAGGAAAATATATCCCAGTGAAACGATGTTCAAGCTGAATCTGACAAGTAACTAAGTTGAATGCTTTCGTAAATAATAGAACTTTAATTTATAGGCATATATTTTCTTCCAATTCTCAAACTAAGAACTATTTCTTAGCTTGTAATCTTTGAATAACGCAGTACTTCGAAGTCTAATAGCGTGTTATCAATTCATACACAATCCATCAGCTCGTATTGTCCGTTTTGTATCAATGTCAAGAATTCAGAGTTCTATGCTCAATTATTCTAATATTATTGAACCACTATTCTTCAAATGCATGTTAAACTATGTAACTTTTTCACGTAATTTCCTCTTATGGTATTTAAAGTTGTTTGTGATTATTTTTGTAAAAAATCTAATTACTGAAATTTAATATTTATGAATTTTTAAATGTTTAGTAAAGTGAAACATATAATATTTTTGATGTTAAAATTACTGATATATACATTAAATGTCTTTGGAACATACAATATATTATTTATTTGGTATATAACAGGAAGCTATTTTGTATTTGTTTTTAATTTCGCTCATTAAAAGACTAATATAATGGTTTTACTCTAAAATTCAGTATTAATTTTTATTATTAGGTGAACAAATTATTTTCCTTTTATATCTTCTTATATTTCCTATCATAATAGTTTTATATAATTGTTTAATTAATTTTAATAAACTAATTGAGATGATTTATTTATTGTTAAAAGTAATTATAATCTATAACATCTTGATTTTTTTAAATTAAAGTGATATAAAAATTTATCTTTTTTTCTACAATTGAATTATTGAGTCACTTTTGGCACATTTTTCGGTACAACCAAAATTCAATGCTATTAAATCACTTTGAAATATCAAATTGAGAAAAATTAATAATTATTAACTTCTAAAAAGATAAGATATTCATAATTTATTTTAGTTTAATGATAACCTCACCTGTATAGAGCATATGGATTCGATGAATAATGAATTATTTTCTACATCAAAAATCAATACATATTTTGTAAGTATTATTAAATATTTATGAAAACTTCTTTGATAGTCAATATATATACAAACAATAAACATTCTTCAAAGGATGAAAGAAAGTAAATACTTTCTACATGGTAAGGAAATAAATATTTTGCTGAATCTTTCAAACGTAAAAGTTATAAAGAAAGTTAATCAGCCATTGTTTTAAAAATGAATTTGTACATTAATACAAATAAAAAGTAAAAAAAAATTATTTCTGTTCCAATTTTTATTTTATATTTTTATTATCTAATGTATTAAATTAAATGCTAAAAATGCTTATATTTCATAATCCAAGCAACTAAAAATTAATTATAACCAATCCCAAATTATTTTAAATGTAAATAAATGAAATTATAATAATTATATATATGAATAAAAAAATTATAAATAAATGAAAAGTCCTAAAATATCTTTATTCTTATTATTAATATTATATAATTTTAACACTTTCCATATATGATCAATACCTAAGAAATTTGACTCTTATATCATAACACTGACATTAATAAAAACTCATAACGGTGAACATATGCCTTTCTTAAAAATTCTTAATTTGTTATAAAAAATACAATATATTACTAAGAATGATATATTTATATATTGAATGTACTCTCAAATTCCAGTAAAATAATTTCCTTTCTAGTAAATCAACTTAAATAAAAGATTAAAGGCATTTGTCTTTCTCTGGTGCCCGCTAGGTTGGCAGCACGGTGTGACCGTAATTTGGTGTAGAGTCCGACATGCTCAGTACACACATGCCATAAATGCCCGTTCATAAGGTAGGTAACCATTCACAATCCATTCATACAAGGAAAGGACAATGACAAGAGAGAGAGAAAAAGTACATCCATGCCCGAACCAGGACCTCTCCGTCTGTAGTCAGGCACTCTACCACTAGACAGTAATGGGAATATAAAACATTTACTTGCCTTGAATAAGGAAAGAAATAAGATGAATTTTTTTTAATTAAAAATATATTGATATATAAAATAAGTATGTATGCCGTTTTGCTGTTTTCATTTCAATATAACATCAATAAAAAATATAATCAAAGCATACTTGTTGTTAAGAGTAATGATAATAAGTAAAGAAATTTGGATTTATTTGTATTAAAGTGTTTAAAAGAGTGGGATAATATTACAAAAAAAAAATATGTTGTGGATAAACTCGGCATATATATGAGTAACACCGAGCTAACCCAAGTTCTTAGAAATAGTGGAGATGTAATGAGAACATATGAGAATGACACAATTTAAATAACAACAATAATAATGTAATTTTATTGTACTATTAACATTTAAATATTTACAATTTATATTTAAAGATTACATGTCTTATCAACATATAAATGCATATTTATAAAACATTGTGCGGCCAGTGGGTCCTGAAGCAGAGATTAAAATGACTCACCCCCTTTGTAGCGAATTTCCCTTTGTTGTTCTGAACCGTTGCTTTCCTTTTGTTAGAATCTTCTTTTGGTTAGGCCTGTGCTTCACTGCTCCGTACCTTTTCCTTTTTGAGTTGGCGGACTTTGTCGTTCCCAAGGTCTCATCGTAAGGTTAGGCTTCTCTTCCTAATATCTCGTCGGCGGCTTTCAATTCAAATTTATCTGTGAATCTCTGAATATCTGGATGTCTGGATATCTGCATATCGGAATGGTGTTTTCCCAATCTCGTAGGAAACCTTTTGTCCTTTCAAATCATATCATCATCTGTGAATTCTGAATTCTGAATTCTCCATCTTCAACTCCTTAACTTTTATTGCCCTCATCTCTCCTCCCATTTTCTTCTATTGGATATTTTCTCGTATCTCATCGGTGTTAGGCTTCCACACATTCAATTAAAAAATGTAAATAATATTGCAACTTATTTTTTAGCGAATGCAGAATTCAATATTTGAGCAGTAATTAAAAATAATAATTTCAATTCCAGAAAAAAGTTCCTGTTGTTATCACTTTGCTGCAGTAAGACTTCACAAAGTTCAACAAACTCCATCGCATTAGAGCCTCAATAATGTTTTCTTCTCATCCAACAGTTATCTATAGAAAGCATCTTAACAATCAAGAAAGTGAACAGGGCTAGCAAATATGGTAACAAGATCAAGGAGAATAAAAACAAATTTCTAAGTATTTTGAATGAATTGTTAAAATGTAAAATTGCTTGTCACATGTAATTGCCTAAACAAATCCATGGCTTTTTTATTAAAATAAACCTTAACCTTTGTTCAAACATTTATTAAAAAATATGTACTTGAGGAAATAATTACATTTATTTTTATCTGATAAAAACAAATTATGCTTGATATTTGTTATCATTTAAACTGATATCGGGTTTATATTTTCCTGTTTTATCTGATATTCACTGACGAGAAGAAACGAAAAATAAAAATTTTAATAACTAAAATGTTGAGTTCGGTAAAGAAAGTTAATTAGCTGAGATTATTAAAACGTACTTGTAGATTAATAAAAATGCCAAAATACTGTATTTTAATCCCAACAACTAAAATATGAATATAAGCAATTAAAGAAAATTAAAACAACGTATGACTTTATTGAATTAATATTTTTTATTATTTAGCTCCATTAATTTAGCTATAGGATCATTAGTTGTTCAGAATTCAAAAGAATTTGTTGCTATTGCAATTTTTCACTCAAAAGGCATTCAAATGATTTTGTAAATTATGGATCTTTATGTGCAAAACGTCGTAAAGAACTTTTCATCAAAATCAAAGGCTACTTCGCAAATATTTACTAAGTAAAATGTAATCGCTGCACATTTTTCTTAAATTCAATTTTTGAAAATTTATCAATTAAGGTATGTTGAAAGAACAAATGAATCCAACAGCTTTAACAAGAAACGCAAAATGATGTGTATGAATGATTTCTAGAACAAACTTTCTTAATAACTTTAAAAGTGCAGTTTAATTATTGTTGAAAAGAATCAGGTTTAGGTAAAAATGTTTAATTACTTTGAAATATTTGGAGGATGGTTTCCAAAGATGAACTAATGTAATATTCTAGCGCTCAAAATAAAAATTTCCCTTTAGAATATAGTCACATGATGCTTGAGTGATTTCATAATAAATCATATTTTTTCATAAACATTGAGGAATTCTTCATCTTAATTTGAAGTGCTCCTTTTTCAAATAAAATTTGAAACTCAATCTGTATTTTTCTATACATTTTCAAATTCAAAACAAAGTAATGACACAAAAGGTATGAAAATATTTATCTAGGTTTTCAATTAAAAAATGTCAATAAAATCTTATATATCATAGTTACAAACATAGTGTTATTTAAAAAAGAAAGAAATATTTTACTCATATGAAATATGTTTGTGAGTCGTGACATTTCAACAGTAGAAAAAGGGATGTTTACTCACATTATATTATTCTTTGAAATTGATTCCATCATGTGATATTTATAAGTATTTTAAAAGCTATTAAATTATTTTTATCTTAAGAAAATAATTATTTTGGGTAAAGTTGTTACATAATGAAATACAATTGTATACGTATCAAATTAATTTTATGCTTTTTAAATAATATTTTTCAAACATAAAATAAAGCTAAAAATAAAAATCATTTGCCTATTATTTTCAAATTTCTTGAAAATCACTGACGAAATGTGAAACTTCCAGACAAAGAAGCAATCATGCGCATTGAATATGTAAAAGTTCACCTATGTTTGGCTGAGCTTATATAAGAACAGGTTTTATATGTACGGGCTACAGAACATACTTTTCGATCGCTAACACATCTCGGTCAATTTATTGGTGTTTTGTGCAGCAATCAAATGAATTCAAATTGTAACAATAACAATGAGTAATTACCAATGTTCAGATGATGGAATAAGGTGACTGGTGAATTGTGTGGAGGCTCGAAGCAGGTCAGTCTCGAGTCCAGACATGTAGAGAATTTAATTTAACATCCAGCATTGTACATGATACCGAACAATATGGTGGCGAAAGTTTAATGGTATGATCAGACATCATGTTAAATGGCCGTATACTCCTTCATTTCTTTGAAAGAGGCAGTATGCTTCTGTGAGGTAGAGGGATGAAGTCTTCTCAGGGGAAGACAAGACATTTCAGGAGCTCTGTTGACCCAGAGTTTATTTTAATGGACGATGACGCGAAGCCACGTAGCACTCTTTTTGTCGACGTATTTCCAGAAAGTGAGGATATTCGCCGAATGGATTAGAAAAGCACATCTCTAGATCATGTCTGAAGTTCTCTTGAGAAGACATTCACAACTTGCAACAACCGTCCAAGAACCAATCAGTACCTAAAAATTGCAATACTAAACGAGTGGGACCAGTTGCAACAGTAAATCATAAACTGTATTATTTTAAGTATGAAATCCCGCTGCGAGGCTTGTATGTCTGTAAGAGTTGACCAATATCCATTTTCGTGTTTCATAATGCAACAGCTGTTCCATGCCTTCCGTCTAAATGAGTAGCAGGCACGATTATGCATGTGTGCGTATGCTTTGTAATTGCTGCATGACTATTTGTATTATAATGTATTTATGTATAAGCAGATTAAATTTCATTAAAATTGGTCCAGTAGTTCTGATAATGAATGCCCGAATCTAAAAATTCCCTCAATTTTGAAGAACAGATTAAAGTATTAGCTTAAAATATTTAGAAATAAACTTTTAAAAATCAAACTTGAATAATTCAAATTTGAAACTCAAGATTAAAATCCGTTGCATAATTTATAGAATAAAATTATATATTTAAGAAGATGGAAAACATTTTTCTCACATTCCTCATTTATTTATAAATTTTAACATGTCGTAACTGCAACCTTACATAAACTGGGAAAGTAACAGATACGATTAAATCTCTTATCGGCCTTAATTGAATCATCTTTCAATTTCCTCTGCAATTTCTTTTTATTGAGGTATAATTTCTTCATTAATCAAGATATATTTTCTAGGCTTTCATTGATTCTTCGCATTCAGTAGCATGTTTATTAGGAAACACCCTTTAATATTGTGTTTGTTTAAGCACAACAATATAGATTCAATTTTGCAGTAACAATATAGATTCATTTTTGCATACATTCTTTTAATTTCTGAAAGCATTTCTCAATTGGCGTTTATTTTTGTGGATGTAAGTGTTCTACTTAATTAATGGTTCTTATTATTATAGTAGATCACATTTTTGTGTGGTAGTAGATCCCAGATACCAAGAACCTGTTCCTCCTTATAAATTCAGAAGAGTGTGATGACCTAGGAAGTAAATTGAACTCATTATCATATATTCATATAATCACTGAATAAATTCGCAAGAATTGTTACTCGGAGAACGTTGCCCTACAGGACGTATCCTCCCAATTCAGGAAAACCCCAATTTAGGTTTGAAATCTATCACTAGAACAGTAATATGCAGTAAAACATTTTACAAACCACTTTACAGCGCCTTCATTAACCTGAACAATGGAAACAAGACAAGAGGGATAAAAAGTTTCCTTTTTTCCCTCCCGATTCTGCATTGACCATGCATTCATGAAGAAATTTAAATCTGATCAACATACTTTTTCCCGTCGACGACAGCTCAGTGTTGGTGAACACGAGAAAATTTGGAGACGTTTTTTGTGGTTGTGGGTGAATTGAGTACTGAATGATAATCATTCATTCTAAAGCAAGAATAAAATGTAAGTTCAAAAATATTATTCATTTGACCAATAATATTGTCTAGGTTAGTTGACAAATAGAGAAATTTTTTTATACGAACAAGCATTCGTATCCTATGCTTAATTCTTTGATAATGAGTTGTTTGCAACCACATATTTGTTTGCAACCACATATTTGTTTTTCATTGGTTGTTTAACAAACCCAAGTAAGCCCTTATAAGAGTTTGTTAGGAAAAAGTCAAGCAAACATGTGATTTCTGAAATACTCAGTCCTTTCATCAAGCTATAAATATTATCTTGCTCTCAAAATCACTCAAATTCTTTGTTTTATTCATGAGGAAGATAAACAGTTAACAGGTATGTTGATCGTTTTATGCGTGTATCAGTTGACATGAGACCTGGTAAAAAATCTTAACCAATTCACATGTGTATAGATAAAGCTGTTCTTAATAAATTTGTAACTGGTTGTAACTCAAATTAGTATTTTTTAAATATTAAAGAGTTATATGATAAATTATGATAGTAGATCCCATTTTTAGTTCTTTCATTCAAATCACAATAATAAATAGTAGTTCAAAATTCTATTCTAGTAGTTCTAATTCTATTCGTTGTTATTATTTATTCATATTTAAGAAATAGAAAACTAGGTTTTATCAAATTTTTGAGTATTTAATTTAAATTCACTGGATAGAAAGTAAAATTCATAAGAAAAGGGTACACATTAGGTTTGTTGAGGAAATAAAAAATGATTTCATAGAAATATTTCCCCTTTTTTAAAACATTTACTGGTTGTTATAAATTAAAATCAATGAGATTAACATTTGCTCCTTAAATGCATTGGAAAGGTATTTAAAAGAACATTAATTAAATATTCTGATAAAATTTAAATGAAAAATAATACTCATGCTTTGAATAACTTCTAAAAAATCTAAATCTTCTTCCACTATATTATAACAGGTTATTATTATTTATGACATATAACTGGAATTAACTTATATTAAATAAAAATGTCAAATAAAATGAGGCGATGACTAATGCTTCAAATAAAAGTTTTCTTATGTTGCCTAGTTTTTTGTGTCTTATATTGAATAGAATTAATTTGAAGAGAAAACTCTTTGGGGGGAAAAATCTGAATTTAGTTAAAACAGCTTATGAAGCTTATCGATTTAATAAGTTTTAAACAATGGGTTTTGTATTCCTACTAATATACCATTTCGGTTAATCAGCTCATTTTTTACAAAAATAGTAAGTAAACTTTTATGTTGTCTGTGGATACTGAGCACTTGATTATGTGAACTTGAATTTAAAAAAATATAAAAAAATGAAAATATTCGCAGAAAAATAATATAAGATATTAAGCAACTTCATAATTTTCAGAGCAAGGAAAGAATTACTATGCAATAGAAATAATTCTACTTAAAAATTGCTAATTTCGTAGAAAAAATATTTGATTCTCATGAATTTTTTTATCACAGAGTTTAAATTTATCATACATTTAATTGGCTACATTTTTTGCTTTTATGTCTTATATAACTTTCATTATGCATAATTTATTTAACTTAACTTTTGATTAATAATATAAGAAAAAAATAATTTTATAAATAAAAAAAATTCAATACACTTTTGATAATATTTTCTTAAAATTTATGTTTATTATTTCAGCAAACATTGGTAAGAAAAAGAAAACTAACTTTAATTAATATTTTACACAATTTAATAATTTCATTCATTGTTATTGAAATAATAATATTTTAAGCAGTTACTACTTACAAAACTTATATTATGATATACTTTTATAATAACTTTCTTTAGTTTATAATTATTAACAAACTCTATAAGTTTCTACGAACTTCTAGAAGTGTGCCCTGATATATCCGGCAATCAAATTTTCCTTTTAAAGCTAATTAATTAAAATTCTTGTATAAGGGAATGCGAATCTCTTTTCAATATTAGATGTCAATATTTTCATAAGCCCTAGGGATAGAAAGACAGAACTAATTGATTTTAAGCTTAATTTCAATTTATCGTAAAATTCAATCCATCATTATAATTAAACAATTTGCAATAATTTTTGAGATTTCATTGAACTTTTAATTGAAAAAGTTCAATGAAATCTCAAAAATTATTGCAAAACGTAACTAAATAAAAAAGATTCAGTTTTAATTAATTGAAATTAAAACTGAATCTTTTTTATTTAGTTACGTTCGTCTTTTAGACTTCTATTTCTTGTCAGATACATTTACACCAAATTAAAAAAATATCATAAGTAAAAATTACTATAAATAAGTATTATAAGTAAAAATTACTTCTAAATTTTAAAATAACTTTATATAGCAAAATATTTAATCATATAGTACTAGATAAAAGATTATCAATTACTTTTTTAAATTAATGCAAATAATGTAACCATTGTGTAGATGAAAATACATTGATGGCATTGTTGCATTGATGACACATATTATGATTGATGGCATATTACATTGATGGCATTGTTTTACAAAATTATAGTGCAGTGTTAAATTATAATATATAAACATTTTTTGAGAATTAAAGATTCGGAGGTATCAAATTAGAACTTAGATTATAAATAATCTTAATATATAAATATATTAAGGTTTTATATATATATATATATATATATATATATATATATATATATATATATAACTTTAAACTGTAAATATATATAATCAAAATTCATTTGGCACGTTTGAAATATCAATTTGTATCTTAAATATTTATATAGCCTATTTAAATAAATAATCATAGTGATAGCTCATTTTGTGATATATTTATGTATTAAATACGTAATTTAAGTGTTAAATTCATTCAAATATGATAGTTAAAACTTATATTATGCAGATCTCAATATCATTATAAGAAAGTTACAAAGGTTATTCTCAGTATTCTATACTCAGCAAATGAAAGAGATGATTATAATTCTCATTGTTATTCCCCATCGAGCCCAATCTGATTCTCTTCAATATACAAATGATGTTTCACATATTTATGCATGAAACTTCATCTCCTTTTGATATAAGCAAGAGTATCTTCCTTTAACGATTGATAAATGTAACTTAATATGAAACAACAAACTTAGTTTAAAATTTTAGTTAAAAATAGCACTTTCTAAAGCCCTCAATTTATATTTATAAATTTTTTCAAAATATCAATGGATGAAATTGTAACATAAATTAGTATGTTTCTTGAAATATGGATACATTAGAAATCGAAATGTTATTATTATCTATAAAAATATAAATTTATGTTCCATACTAATTTCTTTTACAAATAAATGCAAATTTTAAGACATAATTTATAAAGTATAACATTTAAAGAAATAAATAGTTTAAATAATTTACCGAATTAAAATAAAGTAGTTTTTAAAATATAAATAAAATTTTAATGTAAGAGCTTTTCTAAAACAACTTAACTGTTTTATATTAAATTACAATAATAAAACTAATTACTCAAAATATTTAATCAAAACCATAAATTTTCTGCATCTGAACACTAGATAATTCCTTGTCATGTAAATCATATATCTTTTTCTAGATAGATGGTCACTAAATTTATGAGCTGCATAATTATTATTAATCAAGTTAACTTCACTATGGTAGTCATACATTAATACCATGGAACAGAAAATTATTAATTTTGTAATATTTGCAATTCTTAAAAAATGTAATTAAAACTCATAAAAAATTGGTTTGAAAATTCTGTAGGTAAGCATTTTTCTTTATACGAACACATAAAATTATTAGTAAAATAAAGTAATTAGTAAAAAAAATAAATAATTAGTAAAATAATTTTACTAGCTATAAATGTTTATTTCTGAAGCTATTAAAACTTTTCTGCTCAATTATTTAAAAAACAAGTCGTGGTATTATCATTAATATCGAGATATATATTGGGAATTATTAAATAAATTTAATTAATACAAAATGACTGCAAATATTTCTGAAATAATAATGCAAGTAAAATATTAATATTTAAAGGCATCTTCTAGAAATTAGGAAATATGATGAAAACAACACAATAATATAAAGCAAACAAAAAATATATCTTTCTGCAATAAGTAATACGAAATGTCTTCGTTAAAAACAAAAATAAATTTCTTGACAACAAATTTCTTATTATCTAAATATATGTTCCTTAATATTTCACCATATTTCTCGTCGATAGTTCATTTCGGAAATATACTTTAATTAAGAGAATTGTTAATATTCATTTTAAGCATATTTATCAGTATTATAAATTGAATTACTTTCCAATAACTGGGAATTTTTTTTAATATAAAGTAATTTTTTCTTCATTTAACTAAGTGATTTTTTTTATCAATTATTTGAAAAACTTTGGTAAAAAGTTTCATCATGAAACAGTGTGTCATTTTCTTCTCTATTGTTTAACATAGTAAATTTAACAACATCTAGTTTTTACAAGTGTTCATAATGAAATCTTAATGATGATTCAAACACAAAAATTTTCATTATAGAAGAAAAAGGGTAAATAGTTAACTGATTATATTCAACATAATGGCGATAAAGTATGTTAAATGTAATCCTGAATCAACATAATGAGGTTTTATGTTGTAATAAATTGGATCTTTTTTAAATAAATTGATATTTTTATCATTATTTAAATGAAGAATGTAACACAAATTTTAGTTATAAATCACATTTATATTTATTTTTTTTTTAATTTTTGCTTCATTAATGAGCTAAACATTTTTATGAGATAATATAGCCTATACACATATTATACATTAGCAGTTTCATTGAACAGTACTTTCTTATAGACGAAATCTGAAATTTTAAGTAAAAATTAAAAATTGAAAATCATCAATTGAAGAATGTATCACAAATTTTAGTTATAAATCACATTTATTTTTATTTTTTTATTAATTTTTGCTTCATTGATGAGCTAAACATTTTTATGAGATAATATAGCCTATACACATATTATACATTAGCAGTTTCATTGAACAGTCCTTTCTTATGGACGAAAACTGAAGTTTAAAGTAAAAATTAAAAATAAATAATAAAGTGCTTGTAGCAGTTTGATATATATTGTTTCTTTCTAATTTGATATATTTTTATGTTACGAAAATGCATTTTGAAGTGAGTACATAAACAAAAAGTTTTCATTCAGCTTATTTCGAAACATGAGAGATAAAAACGACATATATTCTCATTAATTGTAAATATTTCTATGAAAAATCTAATAAAAGTATTCATTGGTATTTTAGTGAAAATAATTAACTTCTGATAAATCACTGCATTCTTTACATCTATGGATTTCAAATTTTGATTTGGAAGATGTCAAAAAACTAATTTCCCGTTTGCAATATTTTCTTCATTTTTTTTTTTTAATTTGACGTTTCATTTGCACACTTTTGTTAGTTTTCTTTAATCATGGGATCCAATAAAGAAGTTTAAAATATTCCTAGAATAATGTTTTTCTTAGTTTAATAACAACTTTAAAGATAAATTGTAAAAGTTTGTTTCATTTTAAAATTTATGAATAATTTTTCTGGTCGTCTTTGTTTAAGTAATTGATTTGCAATTATTTTCTCAAAGTAAATGTTAAATTTTAATTTATTTTAACAAACAATTAATTTTTATGCAATTTAACTAAAATTTATTGCATTTTATTTTAAACAGTCTTACGGAAAAACTCTTACTTAATTGTAAATATTGTACATAAAAGCAAACATTTTAAAAAATTGTTTACATTATCATTTACGAGGCTGCCCTTCTAACTTTTAGTTTCTCATTCTTATATTTACTATAGAGCAATTTAATTTAATATAATAATTAAATAGATCATAAGTTACAATTTTTCTTATGATGATCAGTACTTATACTTTTATTTAATTTTAAAATATGCTGTTACGCATATCTTTGTTACAATAGCAATCAAGGTATTTTGGAGAAATATTTTGATTTCAAAATGTGCCTGCTCTTTCTGACTGTCGCAATATATCTACATTTAAAAATGCAGATAACATTCACTTACAAAACTCTTTCTACTTTTATTAATTTTATTCAATTTTTTATCATTGTAACCAAACATTCAAAATTCTAATTTTTTTAATTTTAAAGTATTAAAATATTTAGCATCTTGAGCTAGTATTTCCTGATTTTAAAAGTATGCTTGTGTAGAAATTTAGCCTTTCTGTGTTTTCGATTCCTTAATTTCCTGAAAGATATACTTTAAATGTTTTAATAGTTTTTGTAATTTCATATTTTTAACATCATTACGTTTTACAATAGGGCATTCATTTTTAAATGTATTTGAATTCATTCTAAATTTTTATAAATGTGATTACCATAGATAATAAAATATTACAGTCAACTTATAATATAAAATAAATATTGCACTTAACTTTACAAAAAATAACACTATTTAAATTTAATATGGCAATTTCATTAATTTTCCTGTGTGATTTCATTTATACTTTTAAGTGTATTATGACTTACAAAAAGTATTAAATAATGCTAATTAAATATCAAACTTTATAACATGAATAAAATGTTATAAATACATAAGATTTAATTTTTATTATAAAATGCCTAAAATAAGCTTTGGGAATTGAAACCCATATAATTTTTTCTGCTTCGGCATTATCTAAATATAAATAAAAATGTGATTTATCCATTTTATTAAGCAAATTTTTAAAGCATTACTAATATAGTTATTGATTTCTGAAAATTATTATTCAAATGTAAGTATAATCAATGTTGTTTTTATGGAAATTCAAAAATTGCGTAAACTACACATGGTTAACTTTCATAATTTCTGAATTTAATTAAATTGAGATGAGAGAGATTAAATGTTTATTTAATATATTCATTATGCTTCTGGAGATGAAAACATTACAAATTTGTCGTCTGCTACAAAAATTAATTTTAATGAGTGGAATACAAAAAAAATTATTTTAATAATTAAACGTGTTTCTCATTAACATATAAATGGATATAACTCATGCTGGGAAGCTTCTTGGTTTCTTGAACTTCTCGTCCTGAGTGGCCTCTGGTGTTAATAAGAAGAAAGTATTGAATGTAAATTTGTTCTCTAATTAAAATGTATCTCACAGGTTTAGTTAACATACACTTAAAGTTTCCTAATTCATATCTAGTTTTACACAGTAATTTAATTTTTTTACTAATCTCTAATGATGATTTAGTGGGTATCAGTTCTCTTTTGTTAATTTACTGTTTTCTCATAGGAGCTTATAAAATTAATTTCTATCAAAGAATTTGTATTTGAAATATTTACTTAAAAAGAAGGAAAAATATGTTATGAAATCGTTAATTACATTTTGAAACATAATTGTTTATAATGTGTTTAAAATTAAAAAAAGTATTTTTAATATAGACTATTATAAAAACTTGTTAAAAATTCCAAAGTTAATTCAGTTTAATCTTTGCAATGTTAACATTTATACAATGATCGAATAACAAACATAGATTTATATTTTAAAATATGATATTCTTGATACTATACAATCTTTTTAATCTATATATGATACATTAGAACTTCACTTTTAATGATAAACAAATGAAATTGAAATAGGAAATTAAGAATATTCAATTGTTTGGAAGAAAAATTCATTAAAATTTTATTTTATCAAATTCTATTCATAGTTAAGATATTCAGTAGTTATCATGTATATTTATTTACTTGTGGGTGATTTATCGCTATTACTTAGTTTGAAATTTATTTTATCTCAAAATTTTGTTCACCAGGACATCAATAATCAATACACGCACACTTTTTCTAACACATTATATAACTTTTAATTTATCTTTTAATATAAAACTCCTAATACCAAATAGCGGTGTAATATAAATATATGAATGTTTAATGTTAATGAAAAAAAATAAATGAAAAAAGAATCAATTGACGGATTTATAAAATCCTATTCTTAGATTTTATAAAAAAAATTAACAGATAATTTTTCGAAGTTCAAGAATTTTGATATTATATAAAATCATGTTAAATGCAGAAAATCTAAAGTTATTATAAAATGTAAATGAACACATATTTTTCAACAGACTAAAAATCTTTTTTTCTGAGCACGATAAGGAAATCTAACTATTCATCAATATAAATAGTAATAACATCTATTTTGCATTTTTCTAGTAAAAAAACGGTAATAATATTTTTAAATGATATAAGTATTTATAAAAATGTGCTCGTTGCTTTAATCTAACTATTCATGTTACTGAACGAGTTATTACGATCATAGAAGATAATATTATTTGAATATAATTAACTGATCAAAAGAGTCATTACACGTCATGTCATGTTACAAGTAATTACATGTCATGTTCTTGGTAGGTTTGATTCGATTCTTAAAAATATTCTTCTGCATACAACTATTAAATCTATTAAAACTTAAAATATACTGTGATAAATGAGAAATATTCAATGGTCTCTTAAAACACAGAACTAAGATTTAGAACATTAACAATTTAATAATACCTTTATGATGAGAAATAAAGTAAGTGGAAGAGTGCGTGTGATTTACAGAAGACAGTTAAAATATTCTACTTTACTAATTTTAATATTTATATGAACATAATTTTATTCCATAAAGTTGGTCTTCATCAATATTAAAACTAGGTAAAACTATGCTTTAGGGTGCCCTTTGGCAAACTTAGTGATTTTTTGGCGTCATTCCTGTTCGCGCCGATTATAGTGCAAACGGGTAACCACTCGCATTGGTTTATCTGATACAGATAAACCAATCAGAGCGTCAACTGGATCTAAACCAATCAGAACACAATTCGGTTTTGCCAGCTTTGGCGATCATAATTTGGCGATAATTAAAATACACCCTAATGTATAATCTAACCTAAAACTAATATATCATTCAAGTGTATAATTTTAACTTTTATTAAATATACCAGTTCAATTCTCTATTTATTAGAATACATCTTCTTGATTTGTTAATACATCAATAGTTAAAAAACGTCTAATCCATTATTCATAATGTCCATTAATGTTTTAGTATTTATTCTGCTGTAATTTAAAAAACTGTATTGATATTTATAAAATGTAAAAATAGTTAGCATAGGTCTAAAAATTTATAACATAATTTTGTGTAAAATTGATTTTATTTGAGAAACAAATTTAGGAAATTTTCAGGTTTAGCACATGTCATAAAATATGAAATAATTTACTTTATTTATGTGAAAAAGTCAGCACCTGCATTAAAATTTATAAGCAATTTTGAACAAAAGAATGTAAAGATATATGCATAGATAAAAGACTTTAGAAAGAATTTGCTGTTATAATAATAGTGGAAATTAAGCATAGTTGTTGAATGACAAAATATTATTGTCTCTTATTTGTTTTGAGATCCATTGACGTAATATCTTACTAATGATTCACATTTGTACAAATCAAATAGATCTTTATATATGTGTCATATATTATCTCAGCTATATCCTTAAATATCATTCTTTTTATAAGGTAAAGATTCAAAAACAAACAGCATAATTTCGATACCATTACTTTGTACGTTTAAAATCCTTTTCCTTAGATTGTAAGAGCTACCAATTTTTGGGTGCATTGTCAAAAAATCAAATATGATCAAAACTTATCATATATAGGTAATTTCATGAAAAAATTTGCATCTAAGCGAATCAATATAAAATTATCAAATCTATCATTTCAAAAGTTAGAAAAAACAATTCTCTTTTCAAATTATACTAAAACATGAATTGTGCTTCAGGAATTCTACTTTGAATAAAAAATTATATATTTGGCGGGAGTTATATTTATAGTTAAAATAAATAGTTCATTTAGGTATTTATGTTTTTCTATGCCGAATTTTATTTTATATTTGTGTTAAATTTCATTACATACAGCTAGGTAAGCCTTAGAAGAAACATTGTTTTTGGTTCCATTAATTTGCCAGATTAATTCATTATTATGCCAGATTTTCTACCACCCTTGATGTATATTATAATTCCTAAAATAAACACTAAATAAAAGATTCAAAAACAGTTATTAAATATTTTTATTTATTTTTGAAAATTTCAAAAGAAGATACCACAAAAATGCTTAGATATAATCATTTTCCAAAGTGAGCTAAATGTTTAAATTAATTAGTTTAGGAATTAAAAAAAGAAATCAGTGATTTCAAAAAACTATTAAACTTATAAAATCTTTTACAATTAATTTTTATGTTTGTTATAGGGAACAAAACGAGACAATACCAGGAAGTAATGTATTTTCTATTTAATACGATTTGAAACGTTTTTTATTGCTATGGGATACGTTTCAGTCTAATAATATTTGAAAATGTGCCTTCAATGAAATTTCATAAAAAAAATACAAGCATGAAATTCTCTATAAAACTATGTTATTAATAATAAAATAAAAGTTATTTTTGAGAATCTAAAATTATCTATGTATATTTTGGAATTTAAACAAAGCAATAATGTTACAATATGCTTGGTTTTGAAATTAAACTTTCTGTTAGCAAAAAAAAAAAAAAAATTTCAAGAAAATATTAGATAACTACTGGGTGTAATTTTTCATTCGAACACCTTTTTATCTGTTTTAAATATAGTATAGTAAGAAGGCTTGATTTAATTACATTGGAGAAATGTGCATTTTTATTTGGTGCATAAAATTTATTTCTTAATTGATAAAGAAACATTGTATGCAGTTTCTTTCTCTTATTAACGAAACACTGTCTTTTAAAGATATGAAAATTTATTAAATTCATTTCTTAACTTTTAAAATTTTATTACTGATACAGAATATTTAATAAACCTTCAAAATATTTTTTCTAATGCACACAAACTTTAATAAAGGTAGCAAACGGATCAGTAAAAAACTGATTAATTGACGTGTAATCTCTTTCCAACACATTCCAGAGAATGAATGATTTAATAATGTAGAAAAATCATCGTATCATACCAGAAAAACAACTTTTCTCTCAACATATGTAAGACAAAAGAAGTTTTGCATAATTTAAAAGAAATCGATAAAATCTCATTTTTTTTCCTGATGAAAAATTTGAAAGAAATGATGTCAAGAAAAATTGTGAAACTTTTCATTACTGTTATGTCAATTAATTATTTGAAAAAATTGCATTAATGTCTTCTTCTTTCAATCAGATGATACATTTTTTTTATCATTATCTTAAATGCATAATTTCATTAAATTTTCATTATTTCTCTTAAATATTTTATAAACTTCAAATGTATCAATTGCAGCATAAAATGAGCATTTTTTATTAAATTATCCTTATTTCTCTTAAATATTTTATAAACGTCAAATATAAATTATGTTTCAAGTTGAAAATTTTTTTTTACGAATTTTTTCATATTCTTAAGAGATAACTCTGCATTTTTAATTATATGAGTAATATGATAGTTTAATTCTTTGCAATATTTCCATTAAAATGATTTAGGTGCTCATATTCTTTTAAACATCATAAACATAGTTTAAATTCATACTTTTTCTGAATTCTTTATTAATTTGAGAATCAATACATGTATTAATGATAATGAAAAATATTATTTATATAGTAATGTTATAATACATGTTTAGTAAAAATCCCTTACAAAAAATTAAAAAATAAATTATTTACTAATTAATTTTGAAGAAACTATTAATACTCAAAAAATAATTTTAAAAAACATTTTCTTGAGAATATCAATAAATACCTATGTTAAATTAGTGTAATGGTTTCATAAATCTTCACTTATTTAAGTCAATCATTATATAATATAATTAAAAAGGGTTTAAAATACATAATTATACAAAAACTATGGGATATAAGAGAAAAAAAAAGAAATTTAATTTAGCTCATAAGCAAACCGTTCAATCTTTTGTTTTATTGATTTCATCAATAATTATGAATTCCAAATTTTCTAAGTTTATTTTGGTGAGTATTAAAAAACAAAATTTTCAATCTTATCGATTTGGAGACCTTAGATATTTCTGCTTTCAAAAGTATAACGAAATAAAAATCATTTTATGTAAATCTATTTCATAATCTCCATAAAAAAAAAGTTTCAAACATTTAAGGACATTCTTTTCTTAGATATTCCGATTTTCCTAAGTTTTATGATTTTTCTACTGTTCTTCATATTTATGATTGCTTTCATCTAGTGGTTAGCGTAACTGACTACGGATGAGGAGGACCTGGGTTCGAATCCCGACTCGGGCTTGGATGTTCTTTCTATTCGAATATGTCTCTTATCTTTCCCTCAGATAATGGATCAATGTGGCCCACCCTATAAACGGGTTTGTAGAGGTGTGACGTGGGCAGTGCCGCTTGCCTCCGTGACTTGGTTCACAGTTACCCATCGGGTAACGAGTAGCAGCTTCGGACCTTGTAGTGGCGTGAAAGGGTTAATCACCCAAGTGCCCATTGGAAAAAAAATGCTTGCTTTCAACATTTCGGAATGGCACCTGATATTTTTTGTGGCCAACATTTCTTTTTAGCAATTAATATGTGTACTAATCAACAATAATAGACACAGTATATTACATTCTTTACAATATATATTTTTTTTAAAATAAAAACATAGTTGACTTTATAATATAAATAAAAACATTGCTTACTGTAAAAATGCTTACTGTAATTTTTGTAATCAATTTTACATGATAGAGCAATTTAACGTAAATTGCTTTATGAAATAACTGTTATTGCATGAAATATTTTTCTAGCTCAAAATAAACATTAATATAAGTAATAAAATACTGTAAATTTTTAACAAATAAGTTATTTAAATTAATGTAAGAATATGCTGAGCACCAAGTAATAAACGTTAATTAAATTACGTAATTCTTCTCATTAAAAATTTAATGAAAAGAAATACTGCTTAAAGATCAAAGAAAATGTTTTAATATTGAAATTACTTACAAGGGATTTAATGATTTTGTACTTTATTTCTAAAAAAATCCTTTGTACTGATAGTGATTTGATTAGCCATCAAGGAGAAATCAAAGAAAGTGACTTCATTCATTTTACTTAGAACATTTTATGTAATTTTCAAAAGTATAGTTAGTTTAAATTCAAATTAAATGAAAGAAATTCTCTCTTTATCCCCAAATAATAATTTTATTTCATTTTAGAAGAAATTATTTTAAGATGTCATTTTAATATAGTTTATGTAATTTTTTAAAAGTTTATCACTAAATATTTGTGAATACATAATGTAATTACTTCATTAATTGTTAATAATGATTAAATAAAATCGGTAAAAATAATTTTATTTATGCAAAAAAATGTTTTTGAATAATTTAAAAAATATTAGAAACAGAGAAATTTTCAATTTTACAACATTTAAATGTTTTCAACAGGAAAACAGAAATAAAAAGTTTTCATATTTAAAAAATTTAATTTAAAAAAATTTTAAACTAGATGAAATTAAATATACGAGAAACATTTATTGTTGCGAGTTCTCTTCTTTAACATCAGCTTAAGTATAAAAAAATAAGAATTTTTTTATTAAACGTCTTTGGTTATTTTTTAAGTTGTTTCTTTATTTAATTTAACAGAAATTTTTTGCTGAAATAACAAACAGCCCGACCGATTAATAAAATAACAGAAGTATGTGTTTAGTTATTATAATCCTATATGTAACTTTAAAACATTTTCATTTAGAATAAAAAGGCTGACATACAATCAATTCAGAAATAATATTTCTATAATGCTTCCGGAGTAAACCCACTTCCTATTTTGATGTTGAAATGAATGGTAAAACTGCATTATTGCATACTTTTATTTAGAAATTTGACAAAACATTACCGTAATTTTATCTAAATTTTATCTATTTTATTTAATTAATGATCTATTTTATTTAATTTTTAATTCCATTAAAGTTGATAAATTTTTGGCTGGTTGTTTCCTAAGAAAAAACATGAACTGCACGAAGTAGTAAAAAAAAACTAATAAACTATTATGTTAAGTCATGTATGATATTTAAAATAAAATATATCATAACAGCTAAATTAACAAACTTATTTTATACAACAGAATATTCCATAGTTTGTTGCCCTTCCAATAACTTCAAACATATTTAGCTTTCATATTGATATGTGGTGATTTTAAATTTCGATAGAATTTTTGTACTATATATTTATTATAATTTACCTATTGTTGGAAATTTTTTTCCCTTTGTTGTTGTATAATGTTAATGGATATAAAATTAATTTTAAACTCAATTTATTCAATGTTAACAGAACTGAACACTAAATTGTGAGATTGTTACTCGCTCAAAAATTATTTTACTTCTATCACTTAGGATTAATAAGTAGTTAATGGACGATAACTGCAGGCCACATTGTGCTAACCTGGTGGAGGATTTCATTTTCAAGGAAGGAACCGTACGAATGGAATGGGCAGCGTGTTCTCCAGACATGAATCCAATAGAGCACGTTTGGGACGCTCTAGGAAGACGAGTTGCTGGCCTCCAACCACACCCACGAACTCTCCAAGAACTGGAAAGAGCACTTCTGGAAGAGTGGGACAGAAAATCCTAACTCGTGATTAATAGTCTCATTGACTCCATGCCTCAAAGGTGTTTAATGTTGCTGGCCGTCAGTGGAAACCAGACCCCCTACTTAAATGACTTCCGTTGAAGACAACACATTTCTTATTCTTTTTTTCTCACGTGCACAAATTGTGTTTTTTTCCTTTTGTACACAAATGCGCAATAAAATGCTTTTTTTTCTGTCAAAATGTGTAATTTATTCTCATATAACCTACTACGTCTGTTGAACAAGTATTAATCAGCTAAAAAGTTTCCCAGCCACAAGATCCAACTAAAACCTCACCTCAATATCCTTTAGTTGTTTTGAGCAGTGTAGTTTATATATATATATTTATTAGCAAAATTATATATATATATAATTTTGCTAATTATGAAACGCATGTAAAACAACTATAAATAAAAATAGTTAATTTTTATATTGAATTAAGTTATTTTAGATATACTGTTATATAAAAATGCACATTCTTGGAAATATTATTTCTCCAGTTATAACAAAGTACATAGCTAAAAACATACAGAACGCTTATTTCCATTTTCTGTTCTAAATTATCTGTCTTAAAACAATTTCAGCAGTTTTTATTCTTAAGGACTGAAATTCACTCAATTTCATTTTTTATTCAATTTACCATTTTACATAATTTGTTTTTACTCTTCTTAAAAACAAATTTTTCAACAATGTCTTATGAAAGAGAGAATTAGCAGAATTTCATTGAATAAAAACGTGTCATTTTACTCTTCATATAAGTGGAATTTCTTTTATTATAAGTGTACGTTTTCACCTTTAAAACATAGAAAACATTTTGTCAATGGTACTTTGAAATATAAAATGGAAACATAAATCTCTGAACTTATTTTTAAATTAATCGAAGTAAGTAGGGTTCTTTATTTACTATTGTAATGCTTAAATTAATTTCACTATCATTTTATTATTGTTTTAATACACACTATAATTAAACAATAAATATACTAAAAATAGAAATGATTGAACTGAATATTAAACTTAATATCACGATAATATTGCTTATTTTATTAAAATCTATTGATTTATATAAGGAATATTTGTGTAGGAGTTGTATAAATTTTTAAGGCTTCATTTACTTTAAAGTAATAAATAAATTAGTGCCTTTAAATTATAAGTGAAATATTAATATTTTTCTCTCTGTAAAAAGGCACAAAAATTTCAGAAACCATGTAGAGTTATTATAATAATAATCACTTTTCAAATATTAAAATAAAAACGAAGCACATTTCATCAAATATATAAGTTTTAAAGAAGAATGCTTTTAATGTTTTTAAAATTAATTTAACATTATAAGTGTGGTTTTTTTTCAAAATATTGAGTAAAAAATCCATTTTATCTTCAGCTAAGTTAAATAAAACCACTTTAATTTATTTTGAAACTTTCAGCAAAACTCAAGGTACACTAGTATAGAAAATTCGGTTTTCTTTTGAAAAATTCCCATTTCGTGGTCATATGTAAAACAAAAAGAGTTTCTGTGAATAGTTTAAAGAAAATCAATGAATTCTCCATACCTTATCAGAAATGAATTTTTTGTAAGATAATTTAGTATTGACTAGAAACAGTATTAAGTTGTTCTTTTTAATAATAATTCAAAGTGATTTATATTTGTTCAAATGACTTAAGATAGGAAATTCTTTATAATCTACTATATTTATAAGCTATTTTAATTCAGGAATTTATGACTATGTTATTTGGAATTATTTAATAAATGTAAAGCATATTTTGTTTACAGAAAAATTATAACTTTATCATTGTTATTATTTAAATAATATTGTTATTAAATAATAACAGTGATAACAAGGACAATGATTTTATATTTAACCATTGTTATTATTTAAATAACTTTATCATTGGTATTATTTAAATAATATTTATTTCTATGAAAATCATAAAAGAGTGAGGAAAAATTTAATTGGTTGCGTAAATTGACGACATGCGGGAAACTTTCTTATTGGTTATTCCTGTTCAAATTACAATATCCTTTTCCTTACAAAGTTTGTAAGCTCTCGAGTTTTATTTAGATTATATTTTTTAATGGAGTAACAAACATTTCAAAGTTGTAATCAATGGAAGCAGAAGAATAATTTGACAAAACGTTAAAATGATATATTATTATAACATTAATTCAATTCACTCTTCTTTTATTCTTTCCTTTTTATTCACATTTATTTAATTTATCCTCGATGCAGTTAAACTACTTTTCAAAGAGAATGTAATTTTAATTTATTTATAATATTTTTTCATTTGCATTGTTTGCATAATGTGAAATCGTTATGCAATTAAAAATAATTTTCTAAAGATTTCCTTAAAATTATAGTGACGTTTCATGGAAAAAAAAGAAAAAATGTAATTGTGAATAAAATATGAATAGTTTTTATTATAAATGAAAATTTTTAATTTTTAATAAAAAAATTAGATTGATTATTTGGGAATTAATTTACGTCGATTAGACAACTAATGCACTGCTCGTGAACTGCAGTTATTTGAGGGGTTATAAGTACATTTAAAATAAAAAAGTAAATGCCATTAACGTGTATTTGGAATTTGTTATTTTTATTTAGTAAAATTTGTGTTGGTATATTCATTCTCAACATAATTTTAGATCAGTTTCATGTGGACAATAATTTAAAATGGCTTTTAGCATTAAAAATTAATTAATTATTCGATCTTACATGACCAAAAATAATTAGAATTAAATAATACTTGATTTTTCCGAAATACTTTTTATACTTCTTAAAGCACCAAAAAACAGACTTTTGTTGTAGAAAATGAACAGTTTGGTAGAAAATACTTCATCATCATAATTATCATAATTGAACACACAGATCAATTTGAACAAATGCTTTCCATGATGCCCTCTGAAACATCTTTGACCTCCAACTCTTTTTATTAATTGTAATAAAATCTGACTCCACAGAGTCATCTTATCTTAACCATAATCTTCACCGCTTTTTAGTTCCATTTGCTCTAAATTGCATAAGCTTCATAATAGCGTTGCCATCATATATTTGAAGAACACGAACCATCTAAATCATTCTATTTATCTTTATTTATTCAACAATATCTGGTGTTGTTTTATATGTTATACACTTCTGAGATAAATCACCTTCTTTATCATTTGTTCTTTTTCACAACCACAAAAATACTCGCCAGAATTTCAAAACCATGCCTTCAAAAAACGCCACAATAATTTTTTTTACAACTTATTATCTAGGTCACAGACACAGTGTATGTCAAGCAGATCTCACAAGAGTTCTGTAAATAAAATACTTGGTATTTCTAGAAAGAAACCTAGATTTAAAGAATCTTTTATGGCTAAAAAAGTCTATTTTCCAAAAACAGACAATTTTTTTTTACTTAGGACATATTCTGTTGTCCCTAGTAATAACTGAACCTAAGTAAGTGAAACACTTTCTCCTTCAAATTCATATAAACAAATTTCAGGATAAGGGTCTGGTAGTCTGCTCTCACAGAAGAGTATGTATTTAGTCTCTTCCATTTGTTAAAATCATAGTTTTGTCTTGCAACTACCAAAGGGGTAATAATAACATTTCTTTCAGAAAGTTAAAGCGTCAAGCAGCTATGTCAAGATCATCCGCATATGCTATAAATATTACTGATCTAGAAAATATATGCCTATCAATATTGATGCCTGAATTTAAAATTCCCCTCTCAAGGGCGATTTACAAAGAAGACTGGTCAGATAATCATCCTGTCTAACGCCATCATAAGTAACAAAATTTCCTGGCAAAATCCCAGAAATTTTATATTACACTTTGCATCTTTCAGTGTATGTCTTGTCAATTTAGTGAGTTTTGATGGTAACCCAAAATCCTTAATTGTTTCAAGGGGATAATTTATATTAATGCTATCAAAAGTAGCCTTTAAATATATTTTTATATAATTTTTATATAAAATGATGATGAGTTTGAATGTTTAACTCCATTGCCAGTGTGCTCCAAAATCAGATGGAGGCAGGAAATTTTATAGTTGATTTTCTTGCTCCAAATCCACATTGCTAGTTCCCTATTTGGGGGTAAAAGTAAGGTAATAATCTAAGAAATAAAATTCCACATGAAGTTTTATAAAATATATAAAGTAAACTAATACCTCGATAAGTAGCTCAAGTCATCATTTCAGACTTTTTTATGAATCGGATATAAAATGCTTATCTCAAACTCAAATGGCATTAATTAATTAAAAAATATTCAACAATAAAGTTGACTCACAATTCTTCAGAGCTGGAGCCATCTTATTATTTAGTCTACAATATAAAATGCTCATCTCAAAGCTCAGATTATGAATGAATAATCAGTAATTAATTGCAAATTATTCAACAATAAATTAGATTCACAACTCTACAGCAAATCTTCAGAAAAGAAAATCGTATCCTGGACCTCTCTTATTTCTTAAATTTTTAATTGCAGCTTTTAACTCCTCAATAGTCAGTGTCTCAACTTCAGTGTTATTGTTACAATCATGCTCAATAAAATCAATATTTCTAGAGTGTGTTTTCTTTTAAGAAGTTTATTAAAATGTTAATGTCATCATTTTAAAATGGATTGATCATAGGTATGAATTTAGTCAATTTTCTTTTTGCAAAAACTAGAAGTTTGTTTGAAGCTTTTCCTGTCACAATATCGGCCGCATTTCAAATTATAACTCTAACATATTTTCTTTTATTCTTCACAGTGCTATTAAATTTTATTGATTTCAGATATTTTTCAACTTTTATATAATGATTTTATATTTTAATATTTTTGAACTTAATATATTCAAATCTTATATTTCCAAATACAAGTTTATCACAGCCATATATTCTCAAGATTTCCCTTGAATTTTTTCGCATTAGATATTCTTCATCTGATCTTTACTATTATTAAGAAATGATCAATATTTGCTCTTCTATAGTTCCTCATATCCAACAAGATAGAATAATATCTAGCATCGATTAGAACATAATCAATTTGATTACATTGAGTGTGCCAAATATTTTTATGTTGAAAGGTTTTGCTATTAGCTATAATTATATAAATTGATTATATAATTTATTAAAGGTGAATTAGCTATAATTGATGACTAAGTTTTATAAGTAAAAACATTAAACAAGGCATTAAACTATATTAATAAAAGAGAAAAAAATAGTGTAAATAAATGTAAAATAAATACGCGTAACTCAGTTCTGTGTATAACGTGACAGAATTAGAGAAGATAACAAGCAATATTCGTAATTATTACACCAAATACATTTAATAAATTGTGTGAAAGCAAATTAACAGACAAATCTTAAATAACACGACAACAAATTTTTACTTCATAAGTAAAATTATAAGTTAAAATGATCTGGAAAAATGATAATCTAGTTCAAGCACCGTGTAAGTTTAAGAACAGTACACATTTGTTTAATTGAAACCGACATTTTAAGGATGGAATATTCTAATGATATGAAGGAGTTGTAAATCATTTTACATACTTGTTAAAAAGAAACGAGAATAATTAATATTATATTTTATTTTAATTTATAGCAATTTTTCACTCTTTTAACCCAACATTTATTATCATGACAGATTGTCTCGCGTATATGCTTATTAATATTACGGTTTTTATCATTTTTGTAAATTTTTAGGTGAATTGTTTGTTTTTGGATAATTGTCTTAAAATATAAATTCAAATGTATTTAATTACATTTGATATGATATTATATTATCGATTATATCCACTAAAAAATGTGGCTTAGCTAAAAGTTTTATTGTATACAAGATATATTATTGGATTAAAAAAATATTTTTAAAATGTCGGACACATTGTACAGTATAATAAACATAATATTATTATTTTAAATTTTTCTGTTATATTTGATGGAAAATAATAATTCATCGACTTACAATGGAAAACCAAATTATGACAAAAATTTCCCTACTTTATTTTAAAATACTTTATGTGTGCTTAAACGTTTTATTCTCTGTATGTCTTTATAAGTAATTTATGACTTTTAAAATGTTCCATTTCTTCCAGATTATTTTACTAAACTCTTAAATATAATTCCTTTATTATCAGAATTTTCCTGAATACAGGAAAAACTGAAAAATGTTAACAATTCTTTTCATGGTATAAAGCATAAACTACCAATGAAAGTAATCCTATAATGAAAGATTTTATTTTTTCTTTATATTTGAACAAAGTACTTGAATAAATAGTTCATTTTTAATTAACTATTTGTTGGCTACTGAATAATTTTGAATATGTTTCAAAAATATTTTTGTTATATACAAAAGAATTTTAGAATTTTATATTTCATTTATCATTAGATTTATGTATCTTAAAAAGTGTGGACAAAACAATTACGTTTTATTGGATAGAAAAATAATTATTTCAAAATTATTTTGAGAAATGTATTTCTTAAATGGAATCTTCATACGTATTATATTATTTCATTTGAAATCTGCAATTAATGTTCTTTATTCGATTATATTTTCAGTTTTTAGAAGGAAAACATTTACAATAGTCATTTTCGCAAAATATTTATATACATTTTAAATTACATTGATAAATGAAGTTTGAATTTAACACATATTTTACCTACTATTTTTAATCCCTGCCGAAAATTTCTAATTTTAAATAAATAGATTTTCATGATGAAATTTTAAAATTAAAATTTATCAATTGAAAGAATCTATGTGACATGTGCGAAAGAAATGTTTTGTATATTTAAGTTTTATTTTGGTATTACTTAACATTACATAGATACATATTACTTTTTTCTAATGCAATATTTTAAACAAGCTTTCAATATGTAAAACATTTATAAAATATTCGATGCATTAATTATTATTTTTCATGTTATCTAACACTATTTTATATTATAACAAAACAAATACATATGAGGTAATGAATAGATATGTAACAATATATTTTTAATAGTTCATTTAAATAATTATGTTACGTACGTATATTGAGATGTTAAAAGACGCTGTTACACGTTGTTGTTTAAGTATAAACATAAATGAGGAATAAACATTATGAATGAGGTTTTGATCACTTAGATTAAAATTTACTGTTAAACACAGCTAATGATTTTACTTATATAATTTTAAAGCTTTTTAATGAAAATCTCTAAATAATTTTAAAATGTCTGATCAAATGAATTATTGAACTTTGAAAAGTGTATCTTATAATAATTGATTTCCTGAACTAACTCTATGGTTTTCTCATCGTAAATGTACTTATTGAATTTGCTTTTATAAAGTGAGTAATTTTATTTAAAAAGATATAAAATAACAATAACGGAAACGATGGTACACATAAAAAATTTAATATACTAATAAGACAATAATAGAACAACTTGTTGTAAATATTATTTTAAGAAACAGAACTTACTAACTCAGTTCTATAACCTAAACCATTAAATAACAAAAGAAATAACCCCCTAAACCCCAAGAAATTTCTCGAAATCATCAACATTTAATTTTATCAGGCAGCAGGAATTACAAGGCAGCTCAGTATATAAGGTAGAATCTGCACATGAATAATATTTACGAATGTGTTGCTGCACATAAAATTCAAACAACACTGTATTCAACTAAGCTAGCTGGCTAGTTTGATTTTTGCAACGAAGCTCGAAAATAATCTGGAAATATTCGTATGAATAAGCATTTTTCCAATGGAATGAATGAATTTAAACATAATAAATACCTGACACCTTTATACCTGAAATCATCAATAAAACTACCACATTTGTGGATAGTAGCATATTTTGCTGGAGATATTAACATGGTATGACCAGAGAACTTTGCATTTTGTCCTTGGCAAATTGAAATACGACATTTGCGTTAACATTTTGAATAAACTTAGTTGAGTTCCTAGCTGGAAGATGACATTTGCCACGAAATGTATGGATGGATGATTCAGTTATGCTGAAAGAAAACTAAAAAAAAAAATTAGTACATCACGTGAATAAAAAATTAAAACAGATAGTAAATATCTACATTTTTATAGTCACTCTGTCTTTTTCAAATATCCTTACCATATTAACATGGTATGACTAGAGAAATTTGCATATTGTTCTTGGCAAATTGAAAACTGATATTTGTGTTAACATTTTGAATAAACTTAGTTGAGTTCCTAGCTGGAAAATGACATTTGCCTCAAAATGTATGGATTGATTATTCAGTTGTGCTGAAAGAAAACTCGAAAAAAAATTAGTACATCAAATGAATAAAAAATTAAAACAGATAGTAAATATGTACTTTTTTATAGTCACTCTGTCTCTTTCAAATATCCTTACCATGGTGATTTCAATCTATACAGCTTCATAACTTGAAGCTAATCATATTCTCAATGACGATGACTTGAATTATAATAAAGTAGATTTAATTACCAAATATTTTATTCAATATTTATAAGTAATGTATTCAAAACATTGATTATTAAGTTTAACTAGATTTATACATGTCATATGCAAAACACCTATTTTATATAGATTTTATTGTTAACATTATTCTAAATTTATCTTTATTATTTAGGTATGCATTTATGAACCTATCTTTATTATAACATATAAGACATCGTCACTTTATCAACATTTTGTTACTCTTGTATTCTGAAATATAAAGTTCGAGATGTTGATTAGCCACATCACATTGTGCTTGCATTCTCTATTTCCGGAATCTTTAAAATATTCGCTTTCCATAAGTTGTTTTATTATGAGATTCATAAAAATAATCTCATAATAAAATAACTGACTCAAGAAAACACTTTTGAAATTTATCAAGAGTTCTTGTAGCATACAGACTGATCGGCCTTCAATAAATAACTCATAAAGCAAATACCAAGTGTAACAACTTCTATTTGTTAATAGCAAATCTTGCGTTTTGTGTAAAGAATGCAGGAAAACAAAACAAATTAGCAAATAGAAAATAGCAATCATAGCGGATAAAAAATATGTTAATATTTTTGCAAATATTCTGAAATAAAATGTGGAAAAAGACTGGAAAAGAAAACTTCCAATCAAATTGCTAGAATAATAATGAATATGAAATAAAATAAAATTATATAAGTATATATTTGCAAACACAAAGAAATTTATTAAATAAAACATCATATTAGATTCAGTAAAAAAAATTAAATAAATGTTATTTGCTTTCAGTTTTTACAGAGCCATTGCTCTAAAAAGCACATATTTTTTAAAACGTTTCTTGCAAATCTGTTCTTTTAAAATTGTTTTTAAATAACAATATTGTATCCTGAGAATTGAAGTCCGTTATTGAATTTACGCTTTTATTTATCTTTTCTTTCCAGATGAATTTTACTTCATGGCTGACTATTCAGTGAAAATAATTCTTATTTTCCAGTTCCTCTAAATCTTTATAAGAATGGTTCACAAGAATAACTTTTTAAAGGTTTATGGAGCACATTCCTTCCGATGAATCTTATCTCTTTTAGGAGCTTGCGATTTTTGGAAAAACGACTGAAAAATGTTTTATCTGTATATGAACTTTAAGAGATCACCTAAAAGAGAAGAAAAGAATGAGATCAACTGACTGAGTTGAGAAGTATTCCAAGAAGTTAAGAATAGAATAGTGATATTAATAAAAGAAATCATAAAAAAGTAAAGATATATACAGTTGAAAGAAATTCTAAGAAACATTTAGAAATCTGGGGAAGGTAAAAGACGAAATATTCTGCTGAAACTAATAAAAGATAAATGATAAATTATTTAAGTAATCCTTTATATTTTTACAAAATGTTTCCTCTCTGGAAACTATTAATAAAAATAAAATATATATTTTGGTTATTGTATTGGATTGTTTTTGATAATTAAGAGACTGATATTCCAATGTTCTTCTTTCCACTAACCTATGACCTTTGTTTATTAATTCGTATTCCCAACTTAAACGTTTTGATTTGATTTCATAACAAATAAAAGCAATAATGTGTGCATTTTTTTCTCATTATGAGTTTTGAAATTGATATTCCATAATTTTTAATTGACTAGTGATTGGAAATGATTGTATAATTGCTTCTGTTCTAAGCAACTATTCTGATGAACTTCTTTTTTAATATCAAAAGGCATAAGAATTTCCTTCAATCAAATATAATTAATTACCGAGCTAATTTTAAAAAGACCAAAGTATTTCTAAACTTAACAATTATTTCTGAAACTTCTGAAAAAAGTTTCACAATAATATTAGAAAAACTAAAATTAACTTTTATTAATTTCTCTAATGACAGAAGAATTTAATTACTGATATTTAATTTGTAAAGGAAAAGTATACAGAATTTTCGTTGCTGATACATAGCTATTGTATGATATCATAATGTATGAAATGCCAAAAAAATAAAAGTTGTTTACTTCTTTATTATTATTAACGTAATAAAAGATAAAAAAAAATCACCAATCTTCTAAAAATATTTTAATATGTATATGACTATTAAACATGAAATATCCAAATTCAATTAAAAAAATTAAATTTCTATTTACTATTTCAATGTCATAAGCAATTACTGCCTTGAAACGCTTGGTATTAATTTTTTTACAAGGGCAATTTTAAGATATATACTGAGTATTTAGTTTTCGACAAGCATTGAATTTGTTTTTTCAACGAACAAAAGGTTTTTGTAAACAACTTTTGTTTCACAGAATCTGAGAGAAGATTTCTGATTTCACATTTCGTAATAAAAACAACAATCTCAAAAATTAAAAATCAAGGTCTTGAAAAAGCATTTTGTGTAGGATTCATATTTAATGACAATTTACTTTTGTATAATCTGAATCTTTTTTTAGATATTTGACTGATTTTTTTATACTTTTTAAGGATTGAAATCAAAGTTGCTTTCATTGTAACATGATATTACTTAATTTTAATTTGCTAATATGGGATAGTTATGTTAATAGTATTGTAATAAAAGTTTAAAAATGTTTTAACTAAAATTGTTTGTTTTGTCAGAATTAAAATTATGCAACATATTATGAGTTTAACATGAAAGAACTTTCGTAAAACGTTTTATATTTATTATTAATTTTCTTGATTGATTCTTTAATTAATTCCTTAGTAAAGTTCCTTAATTAATTGTATATTTACTATAGTCGAATACAAACGTAATCTTTGTTAGTAAAATAGTTTATATAAACCAAAGATATAAATTCATTTGTATTATTTTATCAATAGATTCATATGTATTTAGAAAAACAAATATATAAGACAAATCAAGCTAGAATAATGGTCAATTAAAATATTCCATTTTCAGTTTCGTATCAATACTACTAAACAACAAATGAAGAGAAAGATATTTCATACTTTTTCAAACTGATTATATCAACATAACAAATTAGTGAAAATCATTAGACTAAATAATGACATTTTTAGCCCTGCGGGTCTCTTTTAGAGTAAATATCGATAAAATTTTCTCAGTCTGAAGCTTAAAAAACGTATGCAACTGAAATTAATTTTGTCGTTTTCAGTTGGTATCACAAAATAATACAAAAAAAGTAATAAATAAGATGCTTCATCATTATTTCTAAAATAGTTATATTGTATTTTGATACAAGTTAAATAAAAACATTCTACTAAAGATTAATACCAAAATCACTGTAAGTTTCATTAAGACCAATAAAAACGAGAGATTTTTCTAGTCAAATAAAACTAGCTTAAGGGGAATGGAAAAAAAATCGATACTTCGTAATATTTTAAAGTAATAAAAACAGTTATTTTAAAAAATAATATGAAAGGAATTTTTATTGATTAGTACATTTACGTTAAACGAAGTTTAGTTAAAACATAAAGGTAATTATAAATTTACAATACTTAAATTTTTACTGATATCAAAAGAAATCAAACGAAACTATTCATTTATTTTTGAGCATATTTCAAGAATTTAATTTAAATAGAACTATATAGTAATGAAACTGAGGTAAAATTTCAATGTATATAAATTTACTTCTTTAAGAAAAATGTTTGTTTGCATTTTTTCACAATCTCTAAAACTCTGATTTTTTATTGCTTAGGAAATCTTAAATAATAATTCAGAGTTTACCCGGGAAAAAATTGAAAGTATTTTGTCACCTTCTGATGCAGAAATGAATGCTTTAAACTCAAACATTGTATAAAGGTTGTAACACATTGTAAAAAGACTTAAAAATTATATTAATTAAATGTAAAATTATGAAAAAGAGAAATCTAAATTGTAACAGTATTCATAATCTTGTATT
>JAPDSC010064163.1:0-11928 GCA_026290005.1 Latrodectus geometricus
CTGCCACAATCATTCCAATCAGAAGTAAAAATTATCAGAATATGACTCGATTTTATTTTATCAATTTTAGAAATATAATGAAAATCTACAAATTTTTATTATCTTCTTCGAGCATGAACTGTTAGGATATTATTGAAGAAACATTACAAATTTATTGCTAAAACCCAAGCTTTAAATAATCTTTTTTCATCCATTATGAAATTGTGAATTCACATGGCAGAGTTTAAAATTTTAATGAAAAATTCAAAATTAAGAAACTAATTTTATAGCTCATTTATCTCTTAATTAATATTTTATAGCTCATTTATCTCTTTTCAATTAATATTTTATAAGAATTTATGTTTTGAATATAAACACTGATTTAGTAATTTTCAAGTTAAATAATTTTATAACAAAAAATTTTATAAATAAAACTTTAATATAGAAGAGTAACTTGAAATTGTAAATATCCGAATCATTTTTCCGAATAGCACTGTTAGTTTGGTAAAAATTTTATAACTAAATGTTTATTAGTGGAATCAAAATATTAGTTTGTTGCATACGTATGACAAAATTTGTTTGGAAATTCATATTAATGATAAATTAAAATTTAATGAGTATTTAAAGAGGAACAGTAATGTAGATGTTAAATTGGGTAACTAGTATTTATATACATGAAAAATTTACATTGTTATAATTTAAGCGTACACAAGGTTTTTAAAAAGAGTCTGGGGAAAAATTATAAAACTTAGTCTGCAAGGAATGCATTTGAGCATTTAATCCTTAAAGAGGTACATTTTGAGATTATATTCATATACATATAATACCAACCGTATGATGGTACTTCAATTTAGAAGTTTTTGAATGTGACAAAATGGAGGTTCACTATTTGAAAGTGAAAATCATTTTAAATTCCTTTATTAGTGTTAATTCCTTTATTAGTCTCTTGTATAATGATTAATAATATTATATTAAAATTATAATACATTATTAGTTGACTAATTCAGAAGTATTTCTAAGGATATTTTCTTAAATGCATTCCGTAATTTTCTACAAATTTAAATTAAGATAGAAATCAGAAAACCGATATTTAATTTTTCACGCACAAAAATTTCAATTTACAAATCTCTTATGCCATAATCTTAACACAATATTTTTAATTATTATAAAGTACAATGTAATGAAAACTACCCGTTTTATAATCTTTCATTCACATTAATAAGTATTACTACAACACTAAGTCAAATTTTTAGAAATTAGAAAACTTACAGTTTATGTTTACAGAAATTTTAGCAAAATTTGAAATATTTCAAGTTTTTTCAAATGAAATTATTACATTAATTTCGATTTTGTTCAAAGAAATCCATATGTAAATTCTTCATTTGATTACAGTGAAATATCGTGAATAATTCTATGAATTATCCTGTAATTAAAACTTCATTTGAGACTGCTGTAATTCAGAATTTACTAGTTTTTAGAAAATTTTAAAAAGTCAGTTTAGGCAAAAATCTCAAAAATTCTAAACTTAAACTATATTCCAAAATTGTACACTCACTAGTTTCAGCAAAATATTGCTTTATTAATAAAAAAAAGTATTTGAAATTGAGGATTTTCTAATATCTACCTTTGCAAAACTACATAAAATATTTTATGTAAATATGGTAAAAATATTTTTTTAATCAATAACCAAAAAGTAACAAACATTACTACACAAAATTATTCATATGCTTCAGAAACATTTGTGCACATATTGATAAATGTTGTAACATTGTAGTATTTTGTAGGATACTCTGCAGCATTTACAACAGATTTCAAACGTCTGGGTAGAGATTTACCTCCAACATTTACAATATTCCTCCTTCCTACCATTACAGTTTTTAGTTCGGTTTTCGTATTAATGTCATGTCTTCGTACTGCAATATTTAGTTCTCTCCAAATTTTTCTAATTGGTTTAAATCTTGTAACTAAAGGTGGAGTTTCTAGAATTTGTGGAGGCACCAAAGGCGAATGTTGAGAGAAGTCTTCTTAGGGTCGTGTCATCCTGATAAAATAAAGTTGTTTCCAATACCCAAATTTTGGGCGAAATATTCTAAATTACTTAAAATATTTAAATAAAGAGCATGTTCATTAGGGCATCAATAAACACCAAGTCACCTAATCCTAACATACACCCCCACACTAAGACATTTCCACCGCTATTCTTTATTATTCCATCCAAGACCTTGGGACTAAATTCCTCATTTTTTTCCCTTCTACATACAATTGCCCATTGGAACCAAAAATGTTAAATTTGCTTTCATCTACAAATAAGACATGGTTTGAATACATTTGGGGCTTATTTATTATTGATTTTGGGAAGGAAAGTAAGCTATTTTTTGCACTTACAACAAATTTTCGAGGAGAGCTACAATATAATCCAGCTGATCTAAGTATTACAGTTTCGGGTGAAATTAAAGTAGAAAATGTTTGAGTAAATTCTGTAGAAATTTTTACTGCAATCAAACGCGGATTTTTCATTAATTTCGTAACTATCAATCTCCGACCACATTGAATTTATTTTCCCGGGTGACCACTTCTTACCTTATTTTCAATCAGATTTTTTGCAGCTTTTTGTCACATGCTGCACTGTAGAACGGGGTAACGATATCCCAGAAGAATTTTCCACCTTTATGTTGGAAAATTATCTATTTTCGAATGTTGTTCGTTGTTTCTTTAAGCCTACGAAACATATTTAAATATGATAAAGTAAAAAATTCAAACGATTTTTTAAATGCCATAAAATGAAAAAAATGGCTAACTAAAAGTTTCATGAAAATATTTCGGTGTATGAGAACTTATGGCATGTTTTACTCGATTTATTGTTTTCAATTTTAGAAAAAGAAAATAAGTCAATATTAAAAACAAAGTTTGGTTTCATTCTAAATAGTATGGAAAAGCTATGAAAAAATATTTGCTATATATTCGAATCCAATCCAGGACTACAAGATTTTCAAATGTACGAATACTTCTGAGAGCCACAGTATTGTTTATGTTAATGACCAATCATTAAAAACTCTGGTTTTTAACGACCTTGTAAAAAAATTATAAAAATATTTAAAACTTAAAATTATATCTAAAATTCTGAAAATTAAATATTGTTCTCTTAAAGCATTCTAGAAAATTTTACATAAACTTGAAATTGAAAAATATATGAAGTTTGAAATATTGACCTAAGCGTTGAAATACTTAGGCTTAACTTATTTCATTGAAATAATTAAGTGTAGCATCAAAATATTGTACGAAGATATTCTCATTTTAAAACTCAAATATCAAAATTAAATTATTAATCTTGACAGAATTGATTCTAGAAAAATTTGATCTTTCGTTGATAAAGTATATTCGAAAGAAACTTAATTTTAAGTAATTTTTCAGTTTTTTGCTTGGATTTTTGAGACTTTAATCTTAGGTGATAGAATTGAGATGTAACTTTACCTATTTCAGTCTCTAAATTTATAAGTAAATACTCAAAGCTGATTAATACTTACAATCATTTCAATAAAATAAGACATTAGGAATAAATATAAATACATAGTTCTATTTATTCTATTTACGTAAAATTTACAAATCGTCGCTTTGAAAACTTCATTGGAAATGAATTCCACAGTTAAAAATATACGCAAAACAAATTCGAAATATTGATTAGGTCACAATTATAATCATAATTAAAAATTGAGGTACAAAAATTGACGGCTGTATGAATATATTTTATTTAACTTAAAAATTTTTGAAGCAGACAAAGCACAGGTTACTCATTGTTTCAAATTGAAAAACTACTTAAATTCCTATAATTGAATAATCCCGTGACTATAATTTAGAAGTATTTCACAGGATATTTTCCTAAAACAATCCCTACTTTTCTAATGCAAATTTAAATTTAAGAAAAAAATAACTAGAAGATAGAGGTTTAATTTTTCACGTACAAAAATTTCAATTCTTCACACACGTCAAAATTTTTACACAATACAAGTTTCCAGTAATAACAGTTTTACATTCTTTCATATATTAATGAATAATTTTTCAGCAAAATTAAGTCATACTTTAGATTGTTTTCTAATATCTAAAAATTAACATATGTTTATAGACAGTTCACAAAAAGATTAAAAAATTTAAAATATTTTAAGTGTTTTTCAAATGAAAAGATTGAATAAACTTTGATTCTGTTTCAACGAAATCTATTAATAAATTTTTCATTTTATTTGACTAACATAAAAGTAATATCGTGAACACTTCTATGAATTTTCTTGTAACTAAAACGCATTTCGAGATTGATGTAATTCAGAACTTATTAATTTTAAAAATTATAAAAGAGTGTCAGTAAGGTAAACATTTCTCAAATTCTAAATGTAAACTATTGTTTATGTTAATGATCAACCATTAAAGCCAGGGCTTTTAAAAAATTACGTTATTTTTAATTACCTTATAAAATGATTCTAAAAGAACTTAGTGTTAAATTCAAGTTACATCTAAAATTCTGACAATTTCAAATATTGTTCAAATTTGTAAGGAAATAGCTTTTGAAAAAAATAAATTCTTACAATAGAATTTTCTCGGAAATATTTGAGTTTGTAGCATCAAAAAACTAATTGTACAAAAATTCTCATTTTAATATTAAAATATCAAAATTAAAAATTATCTTGGCAGAATTAATTCTGGGAAAATTTGATCTCTAGTTCATAAACTATTTTCGAAAAAATTTAGTTTTAAACGATTTAAGTTTATAACTTGCACTTTTAAGAAAACTTTTATATTCGCAATGAGTTTTAAACTTAATGACTGAAATCGATGAATATACAAATAAATGCATACACTCTCAATTATTCCAATATATTAAGATATTTAGAAATAAATATAAACATTTAGTTCTATTTACTGTAATTAACCAAACTTTATAAATCACTGCTTCCAAAACTTGATTGGAAATAAATTGCAAAACATAAATTCAAAATTTTGATTCTGACACAATAGCAATTACAAGAAAAAATTATTAGAGTATGACTAAATTTTATTTTAATAAATTTTACAAATATAATCAAAACCTAATAATTTTCAACATTTTCTTACATCATGAATTGTTAAGATATTATTAAAGAAATATTACAAATTTAATACAAATAATTTAATATTTAGCTTTAAATAATCTTAAATGTTTTCCCTTTTAAATGGTAAATTCAATTGGTACAATTTAAATTAAAATTTTAATGAAAATTTCAAAATTAGGATAATCTAGTTATTTTACAGCTCATTTCGTACCTTTTATTCAAGTAATATTTCATAAGAAATTTTGATGCTCAGAAAATATTAAATGACAATTTAATTATTTTTCAAGTTAAATAGTTATTTCGATAATACAAAAGTATGCACATTTATGAATACATGTAAAATTTTGTATTCATACAGATGCATATTTTCGAAATATTAACTGTCAGTGATATTACTTACCTAGTAAAATCTCCGATTGGGGGTCTACAACAATCTAGAGCACTATTTTAAATTTTATTTTTAATATATAATTCAGTTTTAAATATCAAATATAAAAAAATTGAAGAATTAGTTTTCAATTTTAAAAATTATATTTTTTAAAGAATCTAACACAGAATAATTCTGAACTGAAAATTTACACGAGTGATAAATTGGAAGCTTCCCACAAATACATTGGAATAAGCAATTCCATAAGTTTGAATTTCAAACTAATAAAAATATTAAAAATAGCATTATTAAAAATTAAAGACAACAGGATTTTTATTAAATATTTATTGCTAATGCAGCAGTTATTATTCAACATAATTTCTGTTTCTCAAAATTAAATACTTATCGGGCAGGTTTATGCGTTAAGAATATAAATTATTGAAAGTTAAAATTTATCTAAGATTAATAGATACAACTTTCAAATTCTAGTTTTTAATGAGGAAATCAAGAAAAATTTAACTTACTTTGAATAAGGAAATACAAAATTAAACTTGAAAGGAAAAAAATAAACTTGACAGCTTGTCAATTAAATATAAAACTAATTTAACATATAAACATTAGTTTATCAAATGTTTCACAATTTGTGAAGCAAAAATAATATTTTTAAATATTTAAAACATAAATGAAGAATTTAATAATAGTTTTTCAATAACCAAAGGCAAATATTAACGTTGCAAAAATACGATAAATATCAATGTTATATCTTAATAAGAAAGATTACTTCTTTTTATAAACTACTTAGTCATAGCTTTGAGAAGCTCTAAGCAATTCTAGGCAATTCATTGGATGAAAATCTGTGTTCAACAGCGCATGCGCGGTACTTTAATAATCAGAGTAACTTGGCTGAGAGCAGTTGAAGTGCAAGTGTACTTTGCATTACTGAAATGAGAATGGAAGTTTAAAATGTATGGTCTAGGTAGTCTAGGTCTAGTTATTGTTAGGTTTCTAGCCCAGAGGGCCATATCCCATCTATTCCTAAGAAGTTATTTCAAAAACATAGATAGACAGTAGATTCATATTAAGATAAGTGTTCCCAATAAAATAAATTGTTCCTGCATGATGAATTATAGAATTCCAAACAAAATAAACACAAAAGTTACAAGAGAGAAACAGTAAATTGAAAAAACAAGGTACAATAAACACATAGAACTCTATAGTACTTATTTTATTTATTTATTTTTTGATTTTAATTATTTATTATTTCTTAAATTATAAACAAACAAAGAATACACAAATATTTACAAACAAAAAATATATTCAACTCAGTACCCCAATGAAGGGCAATCAGCAAGAAATTGAAACAAAAGAAAAAGTGTCAAAAAATAAAAAAAAAAATTATTTTTATTTTGAACTAAATTAGTTTGTTGTTGGGCTTAAACGAAGCACGGCCCTGGGTCTGTGGAAATTAATGATTTCATAAGGGCTATAGTTCTCAATAGATTGAATTTCTGCATTATTAATTTCATTAAGTTTTTCAAAAAATCTAAATGCTAGGAATTTAATATATTTTTTTAATGAAAGGACACCTAGATTATTGCGAATTTGTTCGTTTCTGATATAGTAGTCAGATTTTGAGATTAGTCTGAGGAGTTTGCTTTGCTGACCTTCCAGCTGTTTAATATTAGTTAATGCAGCACTTCCCCAGATTGGTGCAGCGTATGTAATTATCGGTCGTATAAATGACTTATAAATGAGTAACTTATTACTCATGGATAGATTAGAATTGTACGCAATTAGTGGATAAAGGGTTGATTTGGCTGAAATTAATTTTAATTTAGTTTTCCTAATATGTGATTTCCAGGTGAGTCTTTTATCTAGTGTAAGTCCTAGGTAATCAACGGTATCTGACCAGGGGACAGGATACCCGTTGAGTTTAATCTGGGGGGGGGTGGAGTTCTTTTTTTAGTAAAAACGACCGCCTTTGATTTATTTGGGTTAATTTTAATTTTCCAAATATCTAGCCATTTTTCAATAGCCATGATATGTTCGGAGATGTGGGCATGAATTTTCCACATTTTTGTGCTGGATGCCAGTACAGCAGTGTCATCAGCAAACAAACAGAGCATAGTGTTGGGATTAGTTTAAAATGTATAAGTCAAAATGATTATCAAGTTTAGTTAGGTTTGTAATTATCCTCTTACATTTTAGAAAAGGTTATCATCAACCATCTGGTATACTTTCTATGATATATTTAAAATTATTTTCCCGTGATTTTTTTTAAATCCAAATTCATTTACACATAAGCTGTTGCCTCTTCTATCACACAGCGGAATTCAATAAACATAAATAACTAATTACAACAAAGAATGCTAACCTATTAAAACATATAAAATTTGCTGATCATGTTTTAATAAATGCAATGTAATTTTCCCGATGAAACAATACTGATTTAATTTCAGTTACTATTGAAAAACAGGAGGTGGCTCTTTTGTTTCGATTTTCCCCCTGCATATTAGTCAATATAGCATTTAGGGGTTTCAGTATTTTATACTTTGAGGTATGTTAATGAATCCAGTTATCATTGACAAATTCGTCCAAAATCAATCTGTGCTTTATGTCTTAAAGTTTTGGTCTGATTGGCTGTCACTGAAGAGTATAAATTATATTAAGATCATTAATATATATATATATATATATATATATATATATATATATATATATATATTCAGAAGTTTTTTTATTAAAATCATAAAATTACTCAATGCAATTTTTATTTTTTTTAACTGAAGCTACATAAAATATCATTCACATGTAATTATTCATAAATGTATTTTAAAATATAAAATATATAGCTAAATATAAATATGTTTTTATATATATGGATAATATTTTCGCATTCAATATATATCATACTGTTAGAAACGGCCTAATTAATGATTGTTGGTATATTTTTTTTTTTTTTTTTTGGTTCACATTCTATGCTTCCTTAACTTGTCCAATACGTTTCCTGGAAGAAATAACTGCAGACAAGATAAATCAAAATATTACTCAAAAGCAAAAATATTTAAAAACAGAATACCCAAGTTGGAGTCGAGCTTCCTACTCCATAATTTTACAAAAAAAAAAAAAAAAAAACCACCTAAATTAAACATTTTTAAAGCAAAGGAAAGTATACTGCTCGCGCCATCCAAATTGTAACACCAAGAAAGGCAAGAAATATCACAACAAAATTTATTTTGTAGATAACATGTTGACTAAGTATCAAATGATTCAATGTATAGACTTCTGTGAAGTGCGGTTCTTGCCAAAATTAGTAGCCAGAGTAGCCATTTTTGTTGGAGATCATCGCTGCCACACGCCTTGGCATTGATTCAAAGAGACTTTGAATGTGTTCTTGAGGTTCAGCAGACCAAGCAGCTTCCACACGTTGCCGAAGTTGATCTGGTGTGGCAGCTGAGGATACAAACTGGGTCAATCGTTGAGAAACCATGGACCACATGTTTATTATTGTAGAAAGATCCGGCGAGCAAGCCAGCCAAGGAACCAATTCAATCTGGCGATTGACGAAGAACCCTTGAACAATGCGTGCTGTGTGTGGTCGTGCATTATCCTGTTGAAATATAGCCGTGGGCAAGCCTGCTAGCAAAGGAATGACAACTAGCCCCAACACCTCGAAGATGTAGCGCTGGCTCCTTAAAGTAGCGGCAATGTGTACAAGAGAAGTGCGAGATTGATATCCAATACCGCCCCATACCAAAATATATGGTTCAAGACCAGTGTGGCGGTACAGCTGTTCAACATCCTTTCTCCACGGTGTCTCCAGACTCGAATGCGACCATCTGGTATTGCAGACAGAAGCGTGACTCGTCAGTAAGAACAATTTCATTTCATTCATTCGTCTATATCCTTCTTTCATCGCACCATTGAATGATGTGTTACAGACTGAATGTGCTGTGTTATGGTTCATGATGTGGCGGAGCGATTCGTCACTGCCATGAGCACAATTTGTCAATTATTACGTGAAGTGGTGCACTCAGGTGGATTCAATCAAACATGTCTGTCTGTCATACCCTCCTACATCCAATGAACACATATCCGCATTACAGTTTCGTCCAACACGACTACCGATATCCCTGAAAGATAATCCAAAACCTCGGTAGGCCACTATTCTTCCTCTGTCGAACTCAGATACTTGATCAAAAAATGATGGCTATTTTCTACGAGGTATAATTGATCGTTTTTTTGAAAAATATTAGATCATAAAAAATAATAAAAGCAGGAAGGAAAATTCTTTATCTGAAATAAAAATTTGTGAAAAGATTCCTTAAAATTTTAATTTGTAAATGTGAGTTAAAATTATCATTGTGTCTATGGTGACCGGGAACGGACTAGCCGCTAATTTGCAGAAACGTGGGTGTTCGTAAATTAGAGGATCGTAAAAAATGAGCGTCTACTGTAATTTTTTGTAATTGAGTGTCTTAAGTAATTTTTGTGAGGCGTACCTGTACCCCGTGCCTTAAAAATTGAGTTAAAATTGAAGTGAATTTTCCCTGTTGTAATAAATTTCTATAACATGAATAATCAGTATATCTTTATTTATTGTTATGAAGCATAGTGGGGCCCGAACGTCCTTGGTCGCAATCAAACTAAGTCGAGCCCTGTATACAATAAGTTCAAATTATTACCGTTAAAGCTAATTTCTCATGCTAAAATCAAAATAAGGAAATGAAGTAAGCTTATGTTTTAAGTTAACTAAAGCCAATTTTCTAGTATACGATTTACTTTATTTCACAACATACTAGTATAAGATTCACACGTTCTCACTTCAATCCCGGACAAAAATTAGGAAGGAAATGGATTTTATTTATAAGCACCCTACAGATACATTTAATGAAAGAAATCAAATTTGAAATTAAGTTTAAAAATGATGAATTAATTCTTAAAATGAGTTTAAAAGAAAGAGAGAATGCATTTTCCAAACCTACTTATGTTTTCGACAAATTAAATGCTATATCATTTCTTTTTCAACTAAGCAAATGAAAAGTAACGGAAAAAAAATTCAAAAACAAGATTTTCTACGAAATCATTTCTGACATCAGCATTTTAGCTTTCAAAGACTAATAAATATCTAAAATGAAAAAGCACGCGGCAGCAAGAACTCAAGTGTAGACATTTCTTCTAAAGGTGGGGGGAGAAACAATTCTTTCCCCTTCCGTATAAAATTTGGTTTTTAAAACTGGAGTTTTCGATTGCAAATGATGTTGGATTTTATGCAAATATTGATAAAATTTTTCTCTTATGAAAATCGAAAGTATTAATAATTATATCTTTGATTTTGTTCTTCACGATTGCATAATGAAACACGATTAATTTTATTCGTTTTACTTTATTTCTAGATGAATTATTTAATATCTTGGAATTTTAGCTACGGTAACGTTTTATTAGTTGGATTTTTATGCAGAAAATTAAGTAGTTAGCAACGAACCGATATAGATATTTAGGTATTTCAAAGCGTTTTCTCCTTATTTAAAGTAAACTAATAAATTTGTAACAAACTACATAAACAAAAAAGTAACTTTTAAAATTTTTTCAGTAAAAAATGTTTTTATTTAACTTTAAATTTAACATTTTATCATTTAAATAAACATTTAAAAAATTCTTCAATATACGTGATGGTATAAAACTTATTCTTAAAGTTTATTGAATTCACTTATATAAAATTATTTTAAATAACTTAAGGAGAAATTAATAAAACAGAAAACAAAAAAAAATCAACTGATTAATAAAGCAAAAATGCTGGGTACGGTGAATGCCCTAGCCTTAGTCAAGTTCTTATTATAGACTTACACCGTGATCCACACCTTTTCGGAGTTCTGTACTTTTCAAGAACAAAAATCTCGTTTTAAAAAATTCTCATTTCTTCGCAATTACTGCTAGTGGAAAAATGCATGTACACGGCATTGGAGATCCATCTGGTTTTCGTTTCAGTAGTTTTGGAATTCGATTCCCATCTAGGTCAGGGATGCTTGTAGTAGCTCGGAATCCACTTTAAACAATAGGTCCTAATCTAATTAATCCTTTGGTGAAAAAAATGGCCGTTCAATGAGAAGCATTCTGAAGATCCTACAGTAAAACATTTTTCACTGTTGAAAATTTTAATTATTAATTTTAATGAGAAAATTGTGCACATTCCGTTTTACTACATCCTTTATTTAAGTACAATATACATTTTGTTTTAAAACTTATCGAATTTTTTTAGTTCAAAACAAATTTTATTTTAAAGCTAATGATGTACTGGAATAAATATTTTTACAAATGTATGAAACATATTTATTCTGCATATTATCCTGAATTTAGATTTTGTTAAAAACATTACATTGGTTTTCCTTCCAAACCATTTTACACATTACACTGTTATTGTTTGCATTTCAGATCACATTTTTTCTGGAAAAAAAAGGCAATTTTTTCTTAATGATCTCTGACCGGTAAAAAGTTAGTTATAAA
>JAPDSC010064171.1:0-12415 GCA_026290005.1 Latrodectus geometricus
GTTTAGTTTTTCTTTAATTTACTGGAAGATTATATGGATTTTGTTAAGTAAAATACATATTTTAAAATCGAAAAATACTCATTTATTTTAATTTTTATTGAGACACACAAAAAAAAAAATGAATTAAGATTGGATCAGCGGCATAGCGAAGCATAATTGGCAACCGAGTGCGGTAATTTTTTTTGCGGAAAAATATTTGAAATTTCAAAATCGATTGCGCATTCATGTGAAATGTCATTATAATTCGAAGACTCACTTAGTTTATAGGTAAACTTTGAAAATAGTTTACTACTAGCAGGTAAAATATCTTTTAAATTTCCAGATATTTTTTCACAAATTTGCCATCCAATGTTTTCCTTTTTTTTTCATTTTTTTTAATTAAACATGAAATAGCATAATATGCTTTAATAATATTATTTTAAGTATATATAAAATCAAAAGCAGCAAAATAGAAAAGCTACGGGCTTTATTTTTTTACCAAAAAACAGTGCACCGAAAACAAAAATATTGCACAAAATAATTAGTAAAGTTGTAATGAATCTCGAAGGAAAATATTCAGAGAGCCACGCGTAGCCACCCCCTAATGTAAATAATACGGGGAAAAAAAAAAAAAAACCTAGAATTTGGAGTTGAAACTTAGAATTGGTTTTAACTGTATCATACTGTGTAAAAAAAGTAAAAGGAAAGTTCTAAATAATGAAAATAAATGTCTCGTTAATAAGGAATTATTTTACCATTAGCTTTAATTATTTCAAAGGCTATTTGATATTGAATCATGTAAGTCTCGAATTTCGGTTTGGCAAGAATTGTTCCAAACACATTTCAAAGCTTCTCGAAGTTCGATCAAAGATTCATATTGCTTGGCCCCGGCATAAACACCCCGAACAATTACAGACCGTATATTTTCAACAATGCCGAGATCTGGCAAAACGGAAACTAATTTTTAAACTATTGGTCGTGGCAGTTGATGCTCCCTCTTGCTTAAACATCCAACTTTCTTCGCCTAACTCAGCGCCACAGAGAAGAAGCTCTGAATTTAAAATTTGAAAGTAATCAGTAAGTTTCTGCCAACCATCCAAAAAATTGGAATGATCGTTCCAACTATTCAAATCATTTATCTACTTTCTCCTATCTCTCTGGAAGTTTCTTTTTATAACCCAGTTATGTTAACGTTAATAATATTGATGACCGTCTGGACCATCTAAATTGAATTTTTTTTTTCCATCCGAAAAAATAATTGAAGTTTATTCGAAGCTCCAAGACATGTTTTTTTTTGGTACACTGTATCCGGTGCTCAATGTGCTTTTCGTTGCATTCAGAATTTTGATTTCTTTTCTGGAATATGAACGTTTCCGATCGTTTTATATAGTTGTAAATTGTTTATCTAGTTACATGTGTGATTCCATCTTGGTCTTGTGTTTTTTTAATGTTTGTCGCATTTTGTAGCATTTCTTAAGGTTTTTTCTTTGATCACATGGTGTCAGGTAATAGGTCTTCCAAACTTTACTTTCCTACAACACTCTGGAGATTTTTGAAGAAGTTAGAAACAGAGATTGGACTAATGTGTTGGTGTCTTGCAATTTCTCTTACATTTTTGCAAATATCTTTATGTGGCCTAATTTAGCCTTTTTTAAATTCATAGAGGTTTCCTCTAGGCATTTTAACTATTCAAAAACTGAGGATTTTTCAACAAAATATACCTTTTAAAAAACAATTTAATAATAATAATAAAAAAAAAAAATAAAAAAAAAACAATGTTTTCAACATATTTAACTGCTACAGATTCTAAAATGAGAATATTTTAAAATCGGCAATAAATTCTGTGTGTCTAGTGTGTTCTACTTTTTTCAGGTGTCCTTCCTTTTTTCACAGACAAAAAATCTTTTAATACTATATTATAATATTTCTTTAATGGTAAAGGAAATTCGCTGAAAATAAAAGAAAAAATGGTTTAATAAAATAAAAAAGAAAATTTATAATTGTGCTAAAATGTAAAACATAATTTATTAAATATGAGTATCTTACTTTTTCCACGTAGTATATAGTTCATTAAATTTATTTAAAACGAGCTAAAACATAGTATCTAAATAAATTAGGATTTTCTACTCCGATTCTTTCTCAAGATAAATAAATGAGAATTAGCACATTCTGACGACATTTACAGTTAAGATGTCTATGCATTATTGATACACATCCTATCGAAGAACAAAAATTCGTTATAATGCTTTATGTATACCTTTTCTTTCAAATAATTACAATCAATTTTTTAAATTTCATTTTATGTTTCTTAATTCTGTTGAAGAATTTTAAAAAATCCAATTGCAATAAGAAATATTTTGTATCATTAAATAAATCTAATACTTTTACAAATGTTTATCTACATTTTTACAAAATCAAATTATAATTAAACAGTTATAGAATTAGGTAAAAATATTGCATTAAATTATTGTCTTTTCAATGAATGCATTTATTTTCTCAATAAATACATTATTAAATTACAACACTATATAAAACATACAAAAATAATATGATAAGGTTATATTGAAGAAATCAAATCCAAAAATTTCCAGTTTTCATTGATTCACAATATCCTTTATATGCAATATGCAAGAATGTTTCATAACAATCTATGAATAACAAATGTTACTAGATGATTAAGGCAGAATATATGTTTATCTAAACAATTAAATCCTTTTTAGATTAAGTTCTGAAAAATCACTAAATTTAGGGATTATGTATAGTAAATGATAAATTAAAACAGTACAAGTTTTCATTTTTGCCATTTTATACAAATAACATTATAAATATGTTCTAAATTCAAAATCACAATTCCTAGTTAATATGTACTTAATAGGAAAGTGATAGTGTTCATCCACATTCATTTATTTGGTTCTAATTTTGCTAACGTTTCAACGATATGAATTACTTTATGAATTGAACACCAGTAACTTATTTAAATGATATAATTGAAATATACAGAATTTTAATATCATTTTTTAATAATGATATTATTTCAATAAAATTTTATTAAAATAGTGCTATTATCTCAGAAAATAGACTTTTATTAAAATAATAAGAATTAAATCCAGAAGAATTTATAAAACTTCAGAAGACTTAATAAGTATACACCTGTCATCTTCAGAAAATGAATTATTCACATTAAGTTTTTCAATCCATAACTTTTCAAATGAATCACTTAAGGCTTTTTCAAATTCAAACTTTACACTATTTATTCCATTCTTTTTTAAATTCTCCAATAAATCTTCAGAGAAATCTATAGATTTTTGTTTTATGGAATGTAACAATTTTTGACGAATTTCAGTCATTTCTAAAATTAGAAGTTTTAAATCAGATCCTTGAAATTTCCCTGTAAAGAACAAATAAATTATAATTACTTGAAGTACATATTTTTAATTATATCATATTTATAATGAAAATGATAAGCAATTAATTGACAAATATTTCTAGCCACATCATCGTATTTTTAAATTGTCTAATTTAAATAATGCTTAAAAAAAAAAAAAAAAAAAAAAAAAAAAAATAGAAAGTGATAAAGTTTTTCACATAAAATAATCTTTGTAATTAAAAAAATCTAATAAAGCCCATTGTTTAAGCTGCTAAGAATGTAAGTAAATACAACTGAATAACAAAACTAAATGTTTTTTATTTTTTTAAAGAAAATAATAAGGCTCTTATTTTTCATTTTATTTAGAAAAAAGATAATTTATATAGGTCAGTGGCATATACAGATAATTTTAGAAGGTGCATATTGTTTTTGTCATAAAAAAATTTTTCAGTAGCAAAAAGAATCATCCTTTGAGAAAATTGAAGAATAACTCATATCAGTCTTTTTTCTGCTATTTTAACTTACTTGAATTTAAAATAGAATAATAATGAAACTCTTTATTTGTATCGAAAAATTGACATAGGGATATTCTTTAGCAACAAGATTGTTTTTGCTATTTTTTTTCTATTTTAAAATTTAAGAAACAAATTTTATTTACTTTTGAGTTAAGTTAATGATTTTTTTTTTTTAATTTTTTAACTTTTATACAATAGAATGAAAATTTTCTTTATCCATTGTTAAATTTAAAACTTGGAAATACACATTACAGGTGGAATACAGCATTTCCCATTTATGAATTTTCTTATCGATTTAATCAGTTAGCTTATTATTTGACCAAATTTGATGACCTCTTATTTTTCAAATTGCATTATCATTTCTATATCAGTTTAGATCTCATCAGAAAAATTAGGAATTTTTTAGTTGTGTTCTTTTCTGTTCAAGTATATCATTTTCTTCTTCATATGAAGAACATTTTTCTGATTTTAAATTAATGTTTGTTTTTAGGTTATTCTTACTCATAGAAAAAATAATCCAATTTTTTCTTTTACTTATCATCGAATGAGATTAAAAAAAAATAATCAACAAAATATCAAATTTATAATATTAAAGACTTATTACTTTGAACAAAAGAAAATAAATTTAAATGTTATTTTTTATGAAAGTAAAAACCTGAGACTTCACTTTTATTGATGATTTATCTCTTCCCAAATCTACCAGTCACATTTTACATTGAATTATGAAAACCTGCTTAAGATATTCATAAATCAATGTTTGAAATCAAAAAAAATAATTAAGGGTGATTAATGTAATTATTGGGGATATTAGTGAGAGCGTATCTTCTTTAAGAATACAACACTTCTCATAGTTACAAGTATTGACTCAGAAACACTTTTTCAAAGACAGCTGAGGATTTATGACATAAATCATAAGAATTGATATTGATAATTTTTTTTTCAATTATGAAAAAATGAGTGAAAAAGTTAATTTTTTCATTAACATCAATAATAGGAGAATCATCGTGGCCTGGTACGATGTCTAGGATAGACCATAAAATCCTAAGTTCAATCCTAGACATTGTTGAACAATGTTACATAGATATTGTGCTTCTATTTGTATGTTTTTTTGGAGTGGGTGCTTGGATGATTTTTAAGTTTTGCGACATGAAAATACAGCTCACTATCAATGAAAAAGCTTCGTAGAAAGCAATTTATGCAATGAACACTAAAATGCTTTACAGGAATTTTAAGTTGTCCATTATGTGGTATAAAATAATATTTTAAAAGAATTACCTTGTTAAATTTTAAAAAATGATTTTGTGAATCGCAAATGTTCCTTTGCAAATTCTCTGGGTAAGCCACTATATAACCATGATTTATTTAAATATTTCGCCAGAAGAGTTGTAATAATAAAGTATAACTGATAAATACTTAATTATTCTTATATAAAATTAATAACTTAGGAAATTATTTATTAAACATTTAAATGTGGATGAAACATACAACAAGTTTTGGAAGTTTTTTAAATGCTTAATTCAGGTAGTAAAGTTCAAAAAAAATTTTCACTTGGGAAAAAAAATTTATCTCATTACATATTCTTATTTATGAACCACTTGCCAACACACATATTCATGCAATAAAAACGACTGTTTACACATTTTCAATAATGTTTTATTTTACCGATACTTTTGTAAGACTTATCCGAGAATTAGATGAAAAATATTGTGCTAATAATTAACATTTTTTGTGCCAATTTAAAATGCAAAAAGGCATTTGAGTTTTTATGTAAATTTATTCTGTCAGACTTTAATATGTGTTTCGAAAATCTGAAAATAACCTATGTATTTTGAATTACAATTTTAACTTTAAGCAATATGTTTTGTTTTTTGCAAAAGCAGTTTTTGAATGATTCCTTGAATCAAACGATGCAAAATATAATTCCTGATATGGTGTAACATGTTACAAAAATAGAAGACAATAAGGCAAAAATATTAATCTCAAAATTCATTTATTTATAAGTTATTCAAATATCATAATTCATTAAATATCATTATCGTTAAAATTTCTAGTTGAAATTTTCAATGACTTACTTATAAAAAAAATATTTAATTTACACACAATTTACATTAAATATTTTTAATTTAGATTAAATATATAGAAGGTTATTTCACTAAATTGTATATATAATAAATTATTTTCTCAATTTAATAGCAAAGCCTTCTTCATTTGCATGATAAGTGAATTCTGCAGATAATATGTAAAAAAACATGAAAAGTTAACAAAATACCACGAAAAGGCCTAAAGCAATCTTTATTTAAAATATTGTATATTGAAATTTGTGAAATGAATAGTATATACAGTTATGTTATATTATGCCATACTTGAATCATTTTTTAAAGTAAGCAGTACTAACAGTATTTTTATTATGCTATGTTTGATTATTATTTCTGTATTTACAGTTTGGTTTATTTATTTCAAAAGTGTTGAACTGTTTTTATTTACTTATGGTAAAAAATCTTTTCTTTATAAATGATTTGAAGTTTTATTGACGTAGTTGAATAGTTTGCTTTACTACAGTGAAAATCCCAGTAATTTATAATTTATTGTTCTGAGAAAAAAAAGGTAATGTAAGGTCATAAAAGATAATCTATCAGTAATGATGAAGAGTTTATTACAGAAAAAAAATAGATTTTTTATAATTTTATTTTAAAATAAAGTAAATTTTAAAATTGCAAAAAGTTTATTAAAAACTTGAACTTGAAAAAGTTATTGATATGAATTTTTGTAGTTAAATAAAAACTAAAAGTAATTAGAACTAATTTTTTCCAAGAATCAATTACCATAAATTTTTCTATTAAGTGAAGAAAAAAACTTCATACTATTATATTAATAAAATTCTGGTAATTATTAAATTACAAATTATATTTTCATATCAAAATGAAATTGAAAATTCAAGAATAGATTTTACTTAAGGAAAAATGATTTTTGATATATAAAATGTGAAAAAAAAAAAGCTCTTAAGATAAATTTAAGGACATGTTAAGGATATGAGTTGATAACAAGTCACTATAGGACAACGTAACAAAATCCTTATTATAAGCTTTTCTTATGAGGACTGTTTAGAAAAAACTTTCTTGCTTGTTATTAAAGATATGTACACAAAATAAATAGCATGAAACTTGTGGGTAAGTTATTGAAAAATCATTAGCTTAGGATAATCATTTTAGTACTAATAGCAGTTTTGTGTCTGATAGCAGTTGATATTTTTTCTGGTATAGCAGAAAGTTAGAACTGATATATACTATTTAGTTTTTTGTAACTTCATATCAATATTTATAGCAAGAAAAATTCATTTCATTTCAGATTTTTTTAAACTTGTATAACTTTACATATAAGATTTTCCTGATAAGTAAATTGTAAATAGTTATCTAAGTAAGTTTTCCTCGGGAAAGGAGTACTTAAAAAAGTAAACACAATAAAAGTCTCTTATGGAAAAAACTAATATTTTTCAAATAATATCTCATGTTTAAAATTTTTCTTCAAATCCTGTGATATAAACTATAATATGTTCAGTAAAAACAACTTAAACTTTTGTTGACACTGAAAAATAATCAAATATAAAGTGAATACTTAATTTTTAATACAAGATTTTTAAAATGCATATTTTCTGGAAGTTATAAAATTTTCATGGAGTATAATGGTGTATTTACTATGCAGAAAAAAAAAGTAATGAGCTTACATGCAAGAGAAAAATTAATAGAAAATCATAAAGAGAAATAGCAAGTTAGGAGATGGAATTTGTCATCTTTAACCTCTAAAGAATTACATTAATGTGCATAAGTTTGAATTTTTAGATATTCTGAAGAGTAAAGAAATTTTAAAATAGTAAGATATATATATATATATAAGATAATTTTGTCTATTTATAGGAAGTATATCTTTTTCAGTACATATATGGACAGAATTATTTATCATTAGATTAACCACTAAAATATTCTTTGAGTAAAAATAGATGAAAATTGTAATAAATATATAGCACAACAAAGTTAGTATAGAAATGTTGATATCAGAAAATTAGATTTTAGATTAAAGACTTAAAAAGGTTTAGATTTTCTTATGATTGATGATCCTATTTTACAGCTGATAATATAGAAATCTTAAAATTTATTGGTTTTGGATTAATAATGCATTACTCTTCATGTATATGCTTTAATATTTATTTTATATTCATAGAAATAATTTCTTTTCTGATACAAAACAGAATTAAAAATAAATTTGAAGCATATTTATTACTATTTAATTTTATAGTGTTAATAAAGTTTTAAGTATTAGCATTTTAAAATGGCAAATTGTTCAACTAACCTTGATAAGAATAAACTTTCTTGGATATTATTTTTCTCAGGATTTTATCTGCTTGATGTGCAATACTTTTTGAACATGCAATTTGTGCTTCAATCTAAAATAAGAATATTCAAACTGAATTTCAAGTGATTCAATTTATATCACATAATTAAAATAAATAAATTAGTACTTCAGAATTTACTTAAGATATACATTACTTATGAGCAAAATATTTTAATTATATACTATAAATAGATTTAAATAAAAGTATCTTTACATTTATAAATGATAGCTACAAAAAAGTATTGATAAAAATATAATGAACAACAACACTAAATTTAAATAATAGTTCACATATCCAAAAATCAATTGTATAAATAATATAATTTAATTTATATTGTCAGATCTTGTAATTCATAATAATAAACATCCCATACTAAACTAAAAAAAAATATGAAGGAGACAGAAATTAAAGATTCAATTTACACTTAACAAAGATAAATAAAAAAAAAATTAAAGTTTGAATCATTTTGCTAGTAGCTTGAATACTTGTATTACTCTTTTGGTATTAATAAAAATTATTTTAGACACTTGATATTATTTAAAAGAGGAAGAGAAAGATAATCTGCAAAATATTACTGCTAATTTATAACTATATACAAAATATTTTCTTTATTCATATAAATAATTTAAAAGTATAGAAATTTAATAAAGTTTAAAAAGAAAATTTAAACTGGTTGACCACATAAAATTTAACAAATATTTTAAAAACACAGTTAAAAGACATTTACTGGTTTTTTTAATGCAATGTTTAGTTACTACATAATCAAAGTATCTAATTAAAAGTTTAATATTTTTTTTAAAATAAAATAAGACATTTAAGTTAAAAGACGATTGACATGAAGAGCATTGATAATTTAGATAATGCTGTGCATGCAAAGAATTTTTATGTTGTTTTAAGTTTCAAAAGTACTAATTTTAGCAATACCCATATCCAAATGATTATGAATGGTGTTAAAGTACAAATAACTTTTATTGAAACATATTTTACCAAATTAGAAAATAACATCAATATTTATAGTTATTTGATAGTTTATAAATTTATGTACACATGGAAATCATTTGTTATGGTAAAAGCTAAGTCGACTAGTTTTAATCAAAACAATGCAATTTTATGTTTAAACAATTTTGAAACTATTTGAATTTAAATCAGGCACATATCAATGAGTAAAAGATAGTCAGTCCAATGATTTGATAAAAAAAATAAAAATTTTTAAAGCATAAGAATAAAGTGAAATAGCTTAAAATCCTTGATAAATATAGGTTATTGATATTGCTTATGCGTACAGATACATATAAACATTAAATATTTTAAATCAAACTTCTCTAATTAACAATTAATGATATTCAATATCAAATAAAATGATAAAAAAATGTGTACCATACTGGAAAAACTACAAAAATTTGATAATATGTTCCCCTGTTAATTAAATTAACAATAGAAACATCAGTGTGAAGCAAGGCAAAGGTCAGGAGTATATACATGCATGTGAGTACACTCTTATATATATATATATATATATATATATATATATATATATATATATATATATATATATATATATATATATATATATATATATAATAAAATAATTATAAAATATTTTTTTCTTATTTTAGGACATTCTTATTTCAAAATACTAAAATATTAATCTATGCACAGCAAAAATAAACTATAACAAAATTTATTTTTTTTAATTTAATAATTTTTTATTTAACAAATTTTATATTAAATGTATTTTTAATAGAGTTTATTTTATTTTAAAAAATATATAGCGTTGATTATTTTATAATACTTTTATCATTGAAACAAAATTGCTATAAGAAATTCTTAAAATAATTATAAAATTTAAAAAAAAAAGATTCATTAAATAACATGTCACGTGACACTTCTTTAATACTTTCAAGATAATAATGAAAAATAGCTTCACTATAAAATTTAACTAGCATTTTGTATTGCAATTGTAAAATAATTACCTGAACTGTACAATTTAACAAAATTATTTGAGAATAAATAATGATTTCTTTTTGGTGAGAAAATAAAAGCTTTCTGCAATCTAAAATGCAGACAGCCTTACATCATTATGTATGTATTCTTTAAGCTTTATAAAATTTCCAAAAATGTAAATTCATTTTTATTTGTTTCATTTATCAATAATTAATTATTGATAATCCAAATTTGTAATTCTAAATGCAATCAAATGCTCAATTTTGAATTGTAAGCAATAGTAATTTTTTTTAAATGTTATTATAATACACTTTTATAAATCAATGTTGCATAGTAATTAACAATAAGGTTATATTCAGATTGTATTAATATTATATTGATAAATATATTGAAAAGTTTACTTTGATAAATATTTAGATACTAAATTTCTATGAAACAAACAATAAATATAAAACATATATTAGACAATCAAAAAATTTAATTCCTGAATATAATGAATTAAACTCTAAAATGGAATGGCTATTATAATCAAAAATGTCATTATAAATATATAATATATAGAAATGTAGCAATAAATTAGCAAATTACTAATATTGTATAGACATGTTGCAAATTACTTTATCAGCCATGATAATCAATTCTGCCGGGTACTTAGCAGCTTCCTGGATGGTGTCAATAACTTCTTTTCTACATGTAAAATAAAGATTCAATTAATCGTTCATTAAGATAAACTATAAAGAATTATCTCATTAAATACATTTCAACTGCCTCAACATTTATAAAAAAGAATTTTTTTAACTAAGAAATTTTTTTAAACATCAACATTTATAATTTATTTTTAATAACTTATATACCATACTGGTTAATTTAGGAAAAGTTTTTACTTAGGTACACATACCCTATTAAATAAGAAAAAAAATTAGCTGTTGAATTTATAAAGCTGCAAAACAAAATGATCTAGAAAATAAATTTAAAATTACTGTGTAATTAATGTATGATTAGAAAATAAAATAGTTTGTTTATCAATGTAAAGCAAACAAAAATTATACATTTAATTACAATATTTTATTACTAAATATAAAAGGAAATAAAAAATAACAAATTATTTTTAATATTATAACAAATCATGTTTTCTCAAATTAAAATAATTATTCATAGTTCCTAGAACTGCATTGAAGCAAATTTATTTCTAAGAATTTGATTATATCAAAAACAGGAAAGTGATTATGATAACTTCTAAAAAAAGATGAAAACATTTTTTCTAAATTTCATAAAAAAAAAATTTAAGAAAATGAAAAATAATTAAGTATTTCATCATTAGATACCCACAGTTTTACAAACACTTTCCTTTTGAAAAGATAGAATTTGAGAAAATTTTTGACGTTAATTCAGATTTAGAATGGGACCTCTTGTTGAACAATTGGTGAGAGCAGTTTCTAGCTATAAAATCTTTTTCTTTTAGAAGTGTAAAAAGAGACTTGATGAAGAATATCTTTATCTTTTCAATCATCCATCCAAAAGCAGCTCTATCCCAGATATCAGTCAAATAGATAGAAATATTTTCAAAGTTCTTTCAATAACAACATTGAAAATTTAAATAGAAACAAAAACCAAAATTGATAATAGAATTGCCACCTTTTCTTAAATTTTCTCCCCACAAGTTTCAACTTCTTAAATCTAAAATAGTTATTAAACCTTTATTTTCTTAGACAAAAATGAACAAACTACAACAATATCCAAAATTGCAAAGGGAGCTAAATCTCAAAATTTATAAATAGTTTTAAATTATTACAATTTTTATATAGATATGCTGTTTTAACTGAATATTTTTCAATTGTTAATTAATGTAGAAGATAGAATGCTGAAAATTATGCTGGTTAAAATCTAGGGGCCGTTTACCTTTTTGCTTCTTGGCAGCAGCAATCACTGTCATTGTCTATTTAATCTTTTTCTGTTGAATTGTCTTATTTAGCTTGTAAACTTCACTGTAATTTTGCTGCATATCTCACATTTTTACCTTCATTCACATAAAATAAGTTTTTTTTTAAAAAAATTTACATTTACAGTTAAACATTACTAAATACTAATTTAAAATTATTATTTATATAAATAAACTTAATTACGTTTTGTATTTTGTTTCTGAGAATAAAGAAAAAAATTTCCTAAAGCAAAAACTTTTTTCATTAAAATTTAATATCTAAGATGATATGGAATATAAAATTG
>JAPDSC010064177.1:0-59181 GCA_026290005.1 Latrodectus geometricus
ACTATCCTCATTAAGCAAAATTGCTGAGGACATAATACTTAACAGGATGCGAAAATTTTGTAATATAAATAAAATACTCAAACCAGAGCAATTCGGTTTTCAACCCAAGCTCTCAACAGTACATCAACTTTTAAGAATCACTGAAAGTATACATGAAGGGTTTAAGTTCAAAGAAAGCACAGGCGCTGTTTTATTAGATATTGCTAAAGAGTTCGACAAAGTATGGATCGACGGTTTAATTTGTAAAATATTCTTAAAATTCCCAGGCGATTTAATTAAACTAATTCAAAGGTATTTATAAAATAGAAAATTTCAAGTAAGATATAAAGACACAGAAGAAGTTAGGAATACCTTTAGTAGAGTACCACAAGGCAGCAAACTAGGACCAATGTTATTCTTATTGTTTATTAATGACATCCCCAAACCAGCAAGCACAAATTTAGCACTTTTTGCTGATGACACCGCAATTTTAACTAAAAATAAAGAATTGTAAATACTTTAAATTAACACTTAAACAAACTTAGTATATGGTTTAACGCGTGGAAAATAGAACTAAACGTAGGGAAAACGCAAGCAATAGTTTTCTTTAAAGGTAATAAAATGCCAAATAATAACATTAAATTAATAATCAATTTGTACCCTAGTCTAATGAAGTGGAATAACTAGGATTAACTTTAGATAAAATATTAACTTATAAATCTCATTTTACTAAAATAATTTAAAAATTTAGGGCAGCAAAGATAGTTTTATACCCATTGTTAAAATACAAATCAGAATTAAATTTAAAAAAATAAACTACTCATTTGCAAATCAATGTTTTGTTCAGTGGTCAGCTATGACTGCCGAAATTTTTTGAGACGCAGCAGACAGCCATATTAAAAAGCTCCAAACCATTCAAAATAAAATCCTCAGGTTAATATCCAAGTCACCATGGTACTTTAGAAATGAAGCTATATCATGCGTGACCTTTGGGTCAATAAACTCTCTAGTTACTTTTTGCAGATTAGCTTAAAGTTTTACAGTAACCTCTCGGATATAGAAAAATGGTGAAATAACTATGATCCCGATTTATAATAATTTAAATGCAGCCAACAAGAACAGACCACGAACAGTTTTGTTATTGAAGCCCCACACAACATGAGCCAAACCGCGGAGATGAGTGAGACATCAACACGAACATCAGGTTGTATTTCACTTTTTAAAGAATTTTATTAAAATTTAATATTTTTGCTTTCTGTTTTTCTCCTTCTTCCTTCTATCCAATCGGGTATAAAATAACCATGATTAATAAATTTTTGCTATTTCATATTCATTAATCATTTGTTACTAGTTTTTCAGGTACACTTATCTTACAGGAGATAGAACTTTTGTTCTGGAGCTCCTCACAATAATATACCGTCTCGTAACAATGACGAAGCTTAGAAACATTCATTCTCCCGTTTCCAGAAGCAAGTTGGTGAAACTGCTGTCTTCGGTCCTCGCTGCTTAGCGGGGGATATTGGTGCAGGATCCACCTTTAAATCCTGGTATTTCTCTTAAGTTAGTTTTTCATTTTAAATTAAGCGTATTTTCCCGGATTTTCTTTACATATAATTTTAGTTTATTTAAAATATTCTAAGCATAGATATATTTTCGGTGTATTACATATATTCATTTTCTGTGTATTCGTCAATTGACACATAACCGTATTTTGACTATAAAAACTCCCTTTTTTCGGACTAGCGATATCAATCTTATTTTTGTACACAGACTTGAATAAAAGTATTTGATTTGAATTTCTTAATGAGTCTTTTTTAACTGCAGTTTAGTTTTTAAAAATGATTTTATTTCTATAGGTAAGCAACTCAATATATTTGCAGGTTATTTCATAAAGAAATCCTCCCATAAATTTGGTATGTGTTGTAACCACCATATGAGCAAACTAGACTTTCGTTTTTTTTACTCTCAGACAACAACATTATTTGCATATACTCGCCTGCCTATTTTCAATTATTAGTTAATTTTTATTTAATTTCACTATTCTAGATGTATTCATTTAAATGTCAAGCAATATTTCCATATATCGCTCCATCAGTTTTATCTCTATAAAGTAATGTTAGCTCCTCACTGGTCCTAGACACAAAAATTATACACACAGATATTTAACTTTAAACCCATGGTGTGCAACTTGAAATTTGACACATGCTCTTTAGTATATTTAATTCATATCATATTTTATTAACATTTTTTAATTTTAGAAGACTTGTTAAAAGAATCTTTAAACGTTTGTGTGAATGCGGTGGTGAATGGTTTTCACTATTTTATTTATATTTAAAAATGAAAACTATGAGTCTTAATTGTATATATTGCACATGTAATTTTTTTAAAGACTTTAACATTGTTTTATTACTTTAACTCACTTCTATGTTGCTTGGTTTTTCTTATTAAAAAAAAAAAACTAATAATAACAATACTTAGCACAACTTGTCCTTTTTGGAGCTCATGGCATAAAACCCAACCAAACAAGATTTATATTTTGCTGTTAGAAACTGGGTAAGAATCCACAATGTTTTTAATAGAGCATTTATTAAAAAACCAATCTGTGTGTATGATGTACGATTGACATCACAAATTTCATATATTAATGCATACAACTACACAATCTGTTTCTCAGGCCAGCTGGATATTTCACAAGATACTGTTATTATATAAGTCTTAAATAAAAGAAATAATTTTTCTCAAAAGTTAATTATAAAAGTCTTTTTCACACATAAATACAAATACAAAAAATTAGAAAATAAAATTAAATAAGAACAGAAGAAAATTGAGCTGTTCATCTTTTTTGCTTCGAGCTGCTTCGTATAATCTATATCGGTCATCAGAAACTAAATTTACTTAATAAAGAGAATGAATGGCCCCATAATTGTATAGGATCATGAACTGGCATGCTTCCTTTAATACAAATAGTATTTAAAAATGAAAAGGCATTTATATTTAGAAATACAAGGTTAAAAGCACCAAACTATAAATTAAAATATATCCAGTTTTGATACTTCTAAATAAATTATTGCTTGCTTCTTAAAAGTAAGAACTAACATCATAAAATGTAGAAAGTAAATTAAATAATGAATGAAATTAAACAATTTACACTGTTCAGTTTATTGGAACCTAATTGTTAAGGTAGCCTGAATCTAAAGTCTTGTGCTTTAAAGATTTAGTAACAATAACTGAAAACACAGATATATAAATTTTTTACCTTTATCATAGTATCATAATAAGAGTGTAACAGATCATTATCACTTTAGAAAATTATATGAATTTAGTAATATTTTACAATGCTATACAAAAGAAAATTTAAATTAATAAAATTAAAAAGGATTTAGAAAAAATCAACACTGCAAGGGGGTGCTAATAATAGAATTGATCACAATTTTACTGTTTAATTGCTATATGCATGGAAGCCACTTTAATTTAACAGTCAATAAGTGAAAGTACTTATAGGGAGAAACTTAGAAGAGAAACAGTCTAGAAATTTTAGCTCTTAAAAATAATTGAAATGTAAGCACGTTAATTTGAAATTGATTGATTAAATTTTGACATGGAAATGCTTGCATTGTATACTTAATTTTGAAATTTTTCAAGGCTAAAAAATGGCACCCAAGTATGAATAAATTTTACAATTTGATTACGAAGATTAATTTTCATGAAGAATAATTAAAGTGATATAATTTTTTCTTTGCTTTTTTACAACATTCAGATTTACATTCAAAACAGTGAAAACAAAATATTTGTATGAATAATTTCAATAAAGTTATAGGTTTTTTTTAATTCAGCAATAGTAGTACAATTACACTATTGCGAAAAAGAGATCAACACGAGATAACTTATATAAATTAACATGAAAAACACAAAATTATAAACAATAATAATACTGATAGATCACAACTCTCATCATTAATAAAGCAAAATAAACTCATTATATGAGAGATGCACACGTAAATATATTATATAAATATTGTGCAATAAACTGAGGATATATAGTGCATTTTGATTTAGATTATAAATGCATATTTCCAAAATTATGCACAGATAAAAAAAATTTAATATAAAATTTAATATATATATAGAAATAAAAATTCGAAATTTTATGTGAATTGTTCACAAATATTTTTAAAAATAGGAAATTTCTAAAATTATACAATAAACAAAAATAATTTTTAATAAAATATTAATTTCATTAATGGTTATCTGTGAAATTGAGTGGTGGATAATGGAATTTCACAGAACATATTCCTAAAATTATTAAAAATGTCAACATTAATTTGAAAACAATAGGTAACCTAAGCATATTTATTATTTAAAGAATAAAATTCACTTTTTACAAATTTACTTAAGAAAATCATTGAATATATATTTTTTTTTTCGTTGAGACCCTTACCATCCATTGAAGTTTTTCTGGAATTTAGTTATAAATGATAATTGGGAGTTTACTATACTTGGTTCATTTTACTATTAGTATGAATAACTAAATTAATCACAAATATATTTTTTTTTATGGTTTTCATAAATATAATTTTTTATGAACTGCAAACAATCATAAAATAAACTAAAAATTTTATAAATTAATAAACACTTAAAAATTCTAGAAGATGAAAGTAACAATATTAAAATCAATTTCTAAACCATTCTGAACTTTTGCGATTCTTTTCTCCACCAAATACAAAAGAGCAACTCACTTAAATATAAAACTTACATTCAAAACTTAAACATTGCTAAACATATTCAGCTACTTTATTATTCTTGCATTTATTGTTTTAGTAATCTAATCTGTAACATAATTTCCAAGATATGTCCTAATTTAGTTTATAAAAATAACGTAATGTGAAACATGCCAAAGAAATTCTCTGCTATGATATTTTAAAATGGTCAAACTTATTAGATGGTTGACTTTAGTTGATTACTAAGCTCAAAGAGATGCAAACAAAATTAAATATAGATTTGAATGTTCCATAAACAAGTCACCAATAAGAAATTTACTAACAAAATTGTTTCAAAATTTTAACTAGCATTAAGAAAAACGACACTTTTTAACATTTCTTTCATTACGCAAGATACTATTTAATACTATTACAAAATAGTATATGGAAGTTATATATTTATTTTTAGTTTGAGTTTTTAATAAAAAAATTGTTATTAAAATATTCACACATAATTTAAAGCAGCTGAATATGTCTTAGCCAGCTCAAGGTGAATCTAGAATGTTTATGTTTAAAGATCACACCACCTCATTGGATGATAATATTGAAAACCCGTGATTAGATTATATCAAAGCTTAATGTAGACGAGCACATTATTTACACATTGACATATCTGTTCAGATGTAGCAGTTTTATAATGATGACGTCAAAGCAATGCAAAAACGGTAACTACATTCTCACAACTATCATATTGAGTGGTTGAGCGATAAACAGTACTTTTGTCCACTATTTTATGTATAAGAAAGGAATAAGCACTTATTCCATTGACTAAAAGCAAAGTGTTATAAATTATAAATCCTTTGAAATTGTTTCAGTTGCATCCTTTTTTTTTTCTTTTTTTTCTTTTTTTTTTTTTTGCACCAATATCTACATTTTAGCTCTTGCACACTTTATAAACACACTTTGTAAGTGATTCCATATAGCAACATTACATGGTTTCTCAAATCTGTGTGTTATGCACAATACAAAAACACAAACTAAGTAGCACATCAACATATTTTTTTTTTGTTTTTGATTCTTGATGACACATAAAACTTTTTATTTAAGAATACTCCAACAACTGCAAATCTAACTACTATAGAATTCCATGTAAGCATTGTTACTCATTTCCAGTGATAGCTCAAATTTACATTTAACAATAATCAATTTCTATAATGCAAAAAATTTAAAATTGTTGACTGGCGATAAAATACAGCTAGTCAAATGTCTACGGGATATAAAGAAGGCATCAGGCAGTGCTAGCGAAGAGCTGCTTGTAGAAAAAGATGATCGCACAAAATTACTAACTCATGGGACTGCAATGAAGATACTATCACTTTTTACTTCAGTCATTTACTAGAATTATACAAAAGCATCTGAAAACACCATATATGAATTACAAACTAACACTTCATTCATATATCTTTTCAACATCCCTGTAATGAAAAGAATGAATGACAGACATTGGAGATTTTGCAATGAGTGAAAGAAATCGTGGAAAAAAGTCTGGAGGATAAGGTAAAGTGAAGGCTTTAATGATGATTAAAACTGAATAGTTTTTCATACAATGAACAAGTAGCAAAGCATGTTCAACACACGGATGAATCTGTTTCCCAATAACAGCATTTCGTCGATTGTCGAGCACGAGTTGACGATTTGCAAGCTTTTTATATTTCATTGCCAGAAGGCTTGTAGTAACCTACAGGTACCATTATCTTCAGCACGAACATATAGCTTTCATTTAAAGCATTAAGTTGATTGTTTGAATCAGGAAAATCACTCTATACCAAACGTACTAGATTCTTCAACTGCCAGCAATAGCTTTTCATAAAGCATCTCATAAGAGGTATAAGGAGGCAGATCTAAACGGTTAAAACAAGTATGAGCCCTAAAATGAAAAAAAAAAGTTTTATAAATAGCAAACTTATTTCAGACAAGTTAAATAATTTTTCTAAACACAGAACTCAAGTGTTAATCAAAGTATTTGCAAAATCAATCATAAATTCATTAATAACAAGATGCCTGGCAGTGTCTTTTTTTCTAGCTTACTTTGTTAATTGTATAAATATATTACGAAAACACTTTTAAATTTTGAAATTTAATTATATTTTTAAAGAAACAAGGTAAAGTATCTTTTCAGGATAATCTGAAAAAAGCTATTTTACACCATCAAAATTATTAGCACTCATTCTACATTGACAATATTATATATATATATATATATATATATATATATATATATATATATATATACCGTATTTTCCTGTATATAATCTGCAGATTGTGTGTTAAAAAGTTGAGAATTTGATTGTGCATATTATACTCCGCCACGGATAATCTAATAAAAAAAATTCTCCATCAGAAAAGCTTACAAGAAAGTTTTGAAAGAAAGACTGTTTTCATAAAATAAATAACAGGTGGTACTAAGACACATCTGAGTTATTTAAGCTATAATCAGCTTTATCTAATTACGTTCAAAAACCAATTCGGTTCCTTGTAAAGATGTTACAGTGTCATGTGGCTAACGTCATTTTGCAATTTGTCTTGACCTGAGCTGTTTCGTTTTGAAAATATTCAAATTCGTATATCGTCATATGGAAGCGAAAACTTTTAAGTCACACAGCAGATTTTAAATTAAAAGCAATAGTGAAAGCAAATAAGAAAAAATGGCGACAAACGTTTTAATGTGAAGCAAAAAACAAAACATGCGTGGTATATAAAAAGTATATAATATGCAGTTTGTAAATAATCCATTTCTTTTATTTAAATATTAACGAAGCAAACATACATTTTTTAAATATAACTAATATTGTTTTAAAAATTATTAGAAGCTACATATCGATAAGTTTTACAAGAATCTTCTCAAAATTATCGCTCTTGATCGATCTGATGCTTTCATCTCAAGTGTATCGCACTTTGTGATGAGGTGGATCCACAGACAGATCTTTTTCATAATAAATGCTCTATTCTGTACAATTTATTATATTTTTAATCATACTGTGCATTTTTTCATTTTATGTGACACCCACATTATCAGCAGTACATATTTTAGACTATTCGCCGAAAAAAGTTGCCGCAGATTATGCAACGCTTTTTTTTCCCCCCTTTTACTCGAAAAAAGGTAGTGCGGATTATATACAGGAAAATATGGTATATTAAATAAAATGCCCATTTTTCTTAATCTATTATATACATATATATATTTACCTGGGCAAACTAGTTGGTTTACCCCATTTTTCAATGCAAAATCTACGTGGACCATTGCTACCACGAAGAGCAGCAAAACCCTCATATGGGACACTTGAAGTACCAGTAACAAATTGCAGAAGTCTTAAGCGTCTCTCATTATCAAATTTCTCAATTGCAAGCCAAAACCATTGTATGACAGGATGATTGTCATGATAGCCTAAGGAAATATAAACAATAGGTATAGTTCTTATATAGTTGCAAAATTAAAATACAGGTACAAATATTTTCAAACCACATTAAATCTCCAAATGAAATCAAAAATATTTCAAATACATTTAAATTAACAAAATTAATTAAATTGTTGTCAAATTAATTAATAAGAATAAAAATTATAGAAATTAAATAATTCATAATTTCTTTCAAAACTAGGATATGTACACAAAGAGTCTATTTATCACTTCATATTTTTACATAATTCAGTTAAAAAAAATGGAGCAATTAAATTTTACATATTAAATACACAGAAAAATTGCTAAGGATTTGCATTCATTAAGCCTTCAAATAGACATCAATATTTTTAAAAAATACAATTTTAGCTGCTTTGACAGGATGCTACACAGATTTACTTTTTAATCACTATATGGGAACCATTTGTATATTTTTAATTAGTTTTTGTACCTACATTAGGCATTGGGAACCATTTGCATATTTTCAATAAGTTTTTGTCTAACAAGTTGAACGAGCAACTACATAAGTTGAAAGTGTTTAAAACAGCATATATGTAGATTTATAATTGTTGAAATTCTTTCAATCGCATTCTCATTTCTTTAACATTAATACAGATACTTAGGAAAATTTCATTTGTTACATGGTTTTATATTTATGAATTACTTAATTTTCTAATGAATATTTTTCATAAAAATTCAAATTCTCCTGTCATAGCCAATCTTTAGAAATAATGAAATTTTCAACTAGCCTTTTTAATTAAAACGACCAAAATAGTAGTTAAGACAAGTATGTTATTTTCCATTATTTTGAATCTTAAAGATGGCAACATTAAACAAATTTATATATGTGAAAGAAAAATCTATCCAATAATGAGGAAAATGATTTAGATTTTATAATGTAAATTTATTTATGTCAATCAATTATTTGCTCAACTCGTAAGAAACTTGAAACCTATCGTATGAATTTTACATGTGATGCTTTAAAACAGTAATTCTTTAAAACACATAAATTAAACTAATATAATATTAAATTCTACTGAAAATGAGATTTCAACTACACTATTTTATAAAAGTTAAAAAATAAATTTTGAAAAGTGATAAATTGGGTAAAAATAGTTCCTTAAATAACATTATGAAAAAGTGGTCCTGACATTACTTTACAAAATTGCAAGGTTTTTCAATGAAAGATACTATGCCAAAAGATTTCAAGACTGCAAAGTGCAAAAATATAGCAACATTCAAAACCATAATTACATAATAAAATATACAATTGTTTATTAGAGTCACAAGAAGTGTAATAAGGAAATGAATATGCAAGTGATTAAATTTGCAGCCATTTTATGGTGCACAAAATGTGGAGTAGAATTATTGCTGATGTTTCAAACATATCTAAGGCAATATGTAAAGACCCAAGTTATCCTAGAGTTACTTTTTCTGCAGGTGATTAACATTTGCAATTAATAAACGCTACCAGATTGCAAATTTATTGCAGTCATAAAAATAAGCAAGAGACTACATAAAATGTGTTGATATGCTAAATGACTAGCATTATGCATTCCCATTTACCTCCCACCACTGCAGAAAATATACCAGGCACATAACATGCAATAAATAAATGTAGCTCTGTTCTGTTCACATTTAAAAAGATTAAAATACTTTAAAATGTTCATCTAACATACTGGAAAATATACAGAATGCAATATATTTAAGTTTGCACTAACTTTGGAGTGTCAAAATAAGGGGAGCAGCAACTATACAAAATGAATGAATTTCATATTCTCTGAGTCAAATAGAAGAAAATAGCGCTGTTCAACAGCCAAACACTTGTAGAAAGTATGCCCTGAAGGATTAAGGCTGTAATTGCCTAATATGGAGGTTCTGCCAACTATTGAATAAATTGTGTTTATCTCTTTATTACACACATACTACTTATTGGTAGATAATGTACACTAAATACTCAGAAAATTTTAATTATATACTGTATTATATTGTTCACATATACTATCACAATTGTTCATACCTTTATTTTAGAAACAGAATATAAACAATTTAACATCTTAAAAAATATTAAATAATAGTTTCATTAATTCTAATTTTAATTCATTTAAGCATATGTTTGTACTGCTGGCTTCCAATTTCATATAAATTTAAAATTACTTTATATGATCATTGAACATTGTGAAAGCTGTATTGAAATTCAGGATGATTATACTCCATGCTAAAATTTATTGCATTTAGATTTAATGTTCAAATCTAAATGATCTCATATTTTTATTGGTATTCTAAAATGTGAATACTTTGTGTAACATTTACTTTAAAAATAGTTGTATTATATAATGGGTGGCAAAATAATTTATTAATAAATACTCAAATTATTTTTATAATAAATAAGTATCATTGAAAGATAGAGTAATCTTTACATTATATTTATACTTATATAATACCCTCCTTGCTGCTGAATTTCAGTACATTGAAATCTGGCAAGATTAATTAAATTCCTCGCCAAAATAGGGTAAACAACATCCACTGCGACAGATGCCGAGTGTCCAAAATATTTAATCAAAATGAGTGTTAATAAGGATTAAACTAAAGAACTAAGATACAGGTGGGTATGTTGAAATGTAATAGAACAATGAATATTTTAATATCTACTTGCAGAGAACCAAAATAACTGTTTCTGCTAATATATTTGCAGTTGTCATGTCATGAAGTTGTAACAGTCATTTTAAATAAAAAACGGAAGAGAAAAGAAAGGAGAAAGCAGCATATCATCAGGAAATATTACTGCTTATTTTAATTTTAACAGGGAAAATTACAAAGCTACTACTTCCAATAATAGAATTGGGAGTTTGTTCTAGGCTCATTCTTACTACATGCCCTGCCCATGTCATTTTGCTTAGTTTTATAGACTTGATAATATCATTGTCATTAAAGATCTTATATATTTCAAAATTGTATCTTTTTCTATAGTTTTTATTATTGAGAACAGTGCCAAAGATGGTTCGCAGGACCTTCCTTTCGAAGGTCGCTAATATTTTCTCTTCATTTTTTGTTAAAGTCCATGTCTCAGAGGCATAAGTCAAAACTGAATTGATCAGTACCCTATACAGTAAGATCTTTGTCTTTCTTTTTATTAAGTAAGATTTCAATAATGCTCTTAAACCAAAGAAGCAGCGATTGGCTGCAATAATTCTTTTCCTAATTTCAGGATTTATGTCATTATGGTAGTTTATTTCTGATCCTAGGTATGTGAAATTCTTCACAGATTCAAATTTTAAAGAATCCATTTCAAAAAAATTTAGATGGTTTCCATTCTACCACAATACATATACTTTGTATTCTCCACATTCATTCTTAGGTTTATTTTTCTAGCTGATTTCTCCAGTGCCAAAAAATTTTCACCCAGAGCAATTCTAGACCTTGCAATAATGTCCACATCATCAGCATATGCTAAAATTTGCACTTATTTACTAAATATAGTGCCCGAAGTATCTATGCCAGCATCTCTAATCACTTTTTCTAGAGCTATGTTAAACAGAAGGAATGCCAATGCATCTCCCTGTCTAACTCCAATGTGAATTTCAAAAGAGGTGGATAGTTCACTCTGAATTTGCACCATTGAGATGGTTTAAATGAGTGTGAGCATTACAAGTTTAATTAATTTTGATGGAACATTAATATCAGATAGGGTCTTTAAAAGCTCAGTTCTATTAATACTATCATATGCTGCCTTAAAAACTGTAAACAGATGATGGGTCTCTATTCCAAATTCTTTGCATTTCTCCAAAGTTTGTCTCAAGGCAAAGATTTGGTCAACTGTGGACCTTGCTTTGCAGAAGCCACACTGTTAATCCCTGATGACGCTGTCTACAATAGGAGACAGGCGATCAAATAAGATATTTGAGAATACCTTGTACGCAACACATAACAGACTTATACCTATATCGTTATGGCAATTCAGTACAAAATCTCCCTTTTTATGTATCGGACATAGGATACTCAATTCCCATTCAGTAGGTAAGATTTTTTTCCCCCAGATAGATAGAATAATTTGCCAGATGTTGTTCACAATAGCGTTTCTACCATATTTAAGGAGTTCAGCTGGGATATTACCTGGTCCTGCTGCTTTATAACATTTTAGCTTGTTGATAGCAAGGTGAACTTCTGCCAAAGTTGGAAAGTCGACTTGTGTATTGTTATTGACTGTCATAAAATTCAAGTCACTTGACTTATTGGTGTTAAGTAGATAGTCAAATTGTTCAACCCATCAATCCAAGATTTTATTTCTTTCACTAATGATGATTCCATTTTTATCTTTACAAAGAACAATTCTAGGTTTGAAGTCTTTTCTTTCCTCATTAATGACCCCAAAAAAAGCTTTGCTTTCATGGTTGGTCCTAAGAGATTCAACTTCATTGAGTTGGTTCTCCTTGTACGTTTTCTTTTTTCTTTTGTGTACTTTCTTTCCTTCTCTACGTGTATTCCTATATTCATCAATTGATTTTCTAGTGAATTTCCTATTAAGCATATTTTTATAGGCCTTATTTTTATTTTCATTGATTTTTCTGCACTCTTCATCAAACCAGTCAGTTCTTATTAATCTTTTTTTTCTTTGCCCAACAACTTATCTGCTGTTGAAAGTATAGAATCTTTTATAATTTGCCATTTTTCATTCATCTCATCATCACTCCCTTTCGCACTAAGTTCAACCAAGAGTTGAGTCTGAAATTCCCTGAGAACACCAGGACTGTTCAGCCTTCCACAATTAAATCTTACAGAACTGACCTTTCTCAATTTCCCTGCCAGCGAAATCTTTTCTCTTAACTTGCAAATCACTAAATAGTGATCAGAATCCAGGTTAGCTCCTCTGAAAGTTTTCACATCCATGACATTTGTACGATATCTAGAGCTAATTAACACATGGTCAATCTGATTGCTATGTGATCCATCAGGGGATCTCCAAATTACCTTGTGAATATCTTTATGCTGGAAAAATGTGCTTCCAATTATCATATAATGAGAGGTAACAAAACTAATAAGTCTAACACCATTATCATTTGTGACATTGTGTAGACTATAATTTCCCAAAACCGGTGTAAATTCTTCCTCACAACCAGTTTTAAAGTTGAAGTCACCCATGATTAACTTCACAACATGTCTATGGCATAGGCCCCATACGCGATCTAACTCATTGTAGAATAGATTTTTCTCCTTGTCATCTCCTTCTTCAGTCGGTGCAAATACATTAATAATACAAATTTTCTTTAAGGAGATAAAATTTTTTAACAGAAGAAATATTGTTCATATATATTACCTTTCTTATTTCACATTTGTTTTATATTCTTTTTTAATATAACTCTGATTTTTATCTGATGTCATGAATGTTCGTGTTGACAAGAGAAAACAGTTGATGCCAACTTAAACACTTATGGCAGATAAACAGAAATATGTTACAAAGTTAATAATTATTCTTCTGGTGTATAATGATATATGCATAATGATCAGTAGCATATTAGGTACTGGACTGTGCAATATGGTTACATTAATTATAACAGTAAGACTTTTAATTTGGAAGTATAAGTCAGTAGGAAGTGCACAAAATGTAGCATACAAAGTAATTTTTCAACTCACCTGATCTATATTCAGTATTCTTACGCCAATCACAGATATCTATTTCAGCAGTACCAGCTATGACAAGTTCTAATTCACGAGCATCAAATACAGATACCAAGCGAGGATCTACAACCTAACATTAAAAATATTTTATGTTATAACAATTCCTTTTAATGCAAGCTTAAGTCTTCGCACAAATTATTTTAATTGTTCATTAATTGACATATTCTTTAAAAATACTGTTTTAAAAGCAAACATATCATTATGAATATAAAATATGTTGTCTAGTTTATTTTAGAAAAATATCCCACTAGTGAAGCTTTAAGCGTTATAATTTATATACATTTTCTAGCTGATAAAAGTCTACCACTCATAACGATCAGTAAAAATAAATTTATTAAGTATAAATATGACTAATTTCAACGTATCAATGGAAAAGAATAGTTATTTTTACAATACACAAATTGATAAATTATTGTAATAAATTATATTCTTTGTGTGTTACACTTAAAATACTATTTTTATAAAACGCATACAATCCAAATAAAAATGAAAAAAATCAAATTTTAAAAAATTGATTGTAAGTTGCAATAACAAAATACCAACGTCTTGTTTTTAATTAAACAAAATATAAAGTTTTGACGATATGTATGCATACCTCATAAAATCCTTTAACAAGTGATTCTGTCTGTTCTGCAACACCTCTTTCTAATCTCCATTTGACCATCCGTTCAATATATTCCTTTTTATTCCTTTCAACAACTCCAACATTTTTACCATTAGCTTTCAGCTCTTTCTCCACTATTTGACCAGCAACCTCTTCAGTAACAGAAAATGTTAAATCTAATCCCATATCTGATATATCGTTTTCTTTAAGCCACAGCAGCGACTGATGAAACTCTGCATCCAAATATTCCAAATCACTCAAAGAGCAAGGCCTGTGAAAAGAATCATTTTCATTTGTTGTACTAGCAAAGTCCAACTGAACATAATTAAATCTTTATTACTTACAGTCTTAAGAGAGCTTTATAAAATGGTCTAGTGAAGAAAGCATCTAGGAGATATTGGTGAACCAAAGCCAAACCTAGGACTCTACCACTGAAACGGAACCACTCATGCTGGTTATCAACAAAAGCAGACATAGGACTTACTTGAACAGTGTAAGTGTCATTGGCAGAGTACTCAAACAAGCCATAATAAGGATTAAAAAGTTCTCGAGACAGAAGAAAAAAGAATTCACGTGATGGTCCGCCATAATCAAGTCTGAAATAAATAATTTTAGTACATATTATTTGATAATGTTTACATCACTTTTTAAAAGAAATTTAAAATATAGATTGAGAAACAAGCTTAATGTTTATTAACAATCTATTCTACAAGTGATTGTTTGAAACAATATCTTAATTCAAAATGATATATTTTTTAATTAATTTAATTTTCTGTACAGATTATTCAAAAATAAAAATATTCTAAATTAGCAAGTGACAAATTTGCTTACTTTCTCAAAGTATCTAAGAAAAAAATTTTAACTTTTTGATTATAATTTCCATATATTCCATTTGCAGAAAAAATTAATGGAATTTTAAGAGGATTAATTAGCAGAAAAGTGAGTATATGTGAAATATTTGGAAAAACAAGAAAACAGCAAAATTTTATAATATATGAGAAAAATGCCTTCTACAGTTGATACTCACTTTTACATATCTGCAAACAACATATTAACATGTTCTTTTGTAAATAATGATTAATCTAAAATTTAGAAGAGGTAAGGAGAATATTAACTTCTAGAATTCATTATAAATTTTATTTCCGTGTGTTAATTTAAAATCATCCTGAAGGCTTACATTTCCAATCTTTGTTTACCTTCCATCAAAGTTTAAAAAAAAAATCAAGACAAGTTTAAATTAAAATAAAATTTATTTAAAAGCAATGTCAAAGATGTCTCTCGGTTTAGTTTTTTATAAATTAAAAAACTTTGTATGCATTGATAAATCAATTGAAAATATAATCAATGACAATAAAAGGTTCTAAATGACAAAATAAGGTTCATTTGCCTGATAATCAAAAGAAAATTTTTTAAACCATTTAAATATATGTATATATAGATAAATAATAAAAGCTACAATGACTTTTTGCTACAATATTTTTATCAATAATGACAATAGTTATATTTTAAAACATTGCTAAATTGTAACAAAAAATGAATACAATAAATTAAATATAAGAGAATAAATTAACATAAAACTAATTATTAAAATGCACTAAATTTAATCCCCTCAAAAATTGCAGTGATCAAAAATATTTATATCTTTTTGCACTTTGTTTTAATATTTATAAATTTACATATCTACATTGTACTTCATTTTAATTTTCTATACAAATTATTTAAGATTCTTATAAACAAGATTATACAGCAATGTATAATCAGTACTTTATTTTATTAATAAAAAAGACAATCAAATATAAACACAAATTCTCTTGACATCAGCAATATTTGACTTTTGCAGTTATGGAAAAGTATCAGTAATTGCATGCAATTTTAACTAGTTTTTATCTTAATAATTGAAATATTAAAGATTAAAATATGGAATCAAAAAACTAATAAATCCTTTTATTCATAACTCATTGTAAGTTTATTCAAATAGTTTATTATGAAAATATTTAGAATCTTAAAAAACATAAAATTTAGAAAATGTAATGCATTTCATCATTTTACTAAGCCACAATCTTTTATAAAAAAGAATACAGGGTGCAATTTTTTTTTTTAGACTTCAAATTAATTTTAGCATTATTTTAATTAATATGTTGTTAATAAATTACATTATTAGATTACTAAATTTAACTGCTATTACAATTTTTAATAAAAACTAAAATTTTTAAATGAATGCTATATGCACATTAAAAATAACATGAATCTTAGTTACTATACAAATTTTCAAAAAATAACAGATAAACTTACATTTTATTTTACAAAATCCCAAAGTATAAATGAAAAATTCTAATTCTCTTTTATCATATAAATGCAAATATTTTAAAATTGAACATAATTTATTTAAAGTATTCTTTAAATATAAAAAAATTAGATTGTTAAAATTTATTTCGAATTTATTTTTGTCAAATACATAAGCTTATTTTCTTTTAAATATCATAAAATTTAAAATTGGCAGAACTGTTTATTTAATTTTTAGTCCTAGATATATTTTAATAACCTTTTGTTTTCCACTTTTCATAATCTATTCATCAAAGTGAGTGATTTCTTTATTTTCTTTCTGGCGTGTCGTCCCCTTTCAGCATTTCAATTTATTCCTTCAAATATTGTTACTTTTGTCATCTTTCCTTATTTTGTTACTTCAAGTAAAAATATTATTTAGAACAAGTTTTTACTATGTACTGAAATTTTTCCCCTGAGAAACAAGAAATAGATTTATTCCTAGAAAATACTTCAAGTAAAAATATTATTTAGAACAAGTTTTTACTATGTACTGAAATTTTTCCCCTGAGAAACAAGAAATAGATTTATTCCTAGAAAATAATTTTTGCATGTTTATGAAGAATAAAATGCTACAACAAAACAAATGGTAATAATCTCATGTTCTATTTCAAAAAATATTTTAACTTGGGAATTTATTTAAAAAATAGCATGTATTTCCCAGAAATCTTTTGATTAGTACTTCAAGGTCTTCACACATAAAATGTTTCTCATTTTACTTTGCCATAAATGCATCATTTTGTGTTACTTTTTGCATATAATTTAAAAATAATGAGAAAGCTTGTGACTGAATATCATTTTTTATGGATGTATAATGTAACACATTATGAGTAAGTGCATTCAGAAGATAATTTTATAAATATAGCAATAAATTTTCCTGTAAATATTTTGACATTATGTAAAAAAATTTGAATTCTCAGAATAGGGTAATTTGGTTATTCTTAAATCAAAATAGAAATAAAGGATAACCTTAATACTTTTTTTACAATTTAAACTTCATAGAGACATTTTTTATTTCCCTTTTCTTGAACATGAATGAAAGGAAAAATTAAATTTTCACATATTGGTAACTTAAAAACATTTCATATACTGGTACTTTCTATAAAACTTTGCAAAAGGTATATTGTTTTCAATTGAGAAATATGATTCCAATTAAGGATCAGATAATTATTGTAAGCACTAGGATTTTCTATTATTGGTATCCGAATTTTAAATGTAATTACTATGTTACAACCAAACATCATTTCTAGTTGCTTTTACAAACATTTAAAATTTGAAAAACAAAACTTCATGTAACAATTTTTATTATACAATATAAACAAAACGAATTTTGAAACTAAAAATTTACAGATTTGGTTTGTTTCTGCAAGTCCTTCTGAGAAGCAGACCTAAATTTAGTAAAAGCATCCTCATGTGAAGATGATTACTTCTTGATTGGTGACAAAAATTATAAATTAACAAGTAACAGGTAAAATATTTTGTACAAAAATACAATACTTCTCCTCCACTTTCCAATAAAGTATTGCATAAGAATCAAAATGTCATTTAAAAAAAAATTGTCTCTTGATATATTTTTCTAGTTTTAAATGAATTTTGATTTTTTGGATTCATTTTCGGATTAATAACCTTTTTTTCTGCAGTTTTAGTTAGTATTATATTCAAAGAAATCATATAGTAATAAACTGATTTAACATTATATCAAAAAATTTCTTTAAAAAGATTTACAGTTAGAAGTTTTACATTTAAATTATTAAATCTAAATGTTTTGAATGATATTTAATGTGCATACCCTTCTTCACCAGCGAAACTAATATATAGGCGAGATTTCTGCAAGTCCTTCTTAGAAGCAGCCATAAGTTTAGTGAAAGCATCCTCAAGAAGATGATCTCTTCTAATGTTTAATCTAAAATATTACAATACACTTTTTTAGTTGTGGAAAATTTAAACAAATGTATGCAATTAAAAAATAGCACTTATTAATATATTAAAAACATCTAAACATAATAAATATTAAAATATGCCAAAATATTTCTTTTAAAAATATTAAAAATTTGCAAATATAAGTAAATATGCAAACATGTATTCATAAATATTAAAATTACTTTTTTTAAACTTAAATCAAATTAAAACATCACATAAAAAATTAAAAATTTCAAAAGGTGGTAAAATACAAAAATAATCAAAACATTCTTATTGATAAATATGTTACACAACAAGACACATTAAAAAAGCATTTTATATACATTACAAAAATATATGACAGACATCTTCATTTACAGAACAACCCAAAGTTAAAGAATATCAAACCTAGAAAAAGTATTGCATTATGACAGTTATGTCCAAAAAATTAATTTTTTTAACACTAACAAAAAGCAAAATTGCATGAGTAAATTTACAAGCAAGAGTGCTTTATTCAAATAATGAAATTAATAGAATATTTGATCCAAATAGATTATTTTCAGCAACAAGCTATTAAATCAACACAGTTTAATCTAAAAGTATAGGAAAGTCAAGAAATTTTTTAATTTCTTATATGGCTTTTTGAAAGAATTATGGTTTCCTGACATTTTTGCTGTGATAGAGTGTGATGTACAAAAATTTGTTTTTAATACCATGAATAATATCAATGAAATTTTAACACTGTGTTATACAGAAATGTTATTTATTAAAAAACAAAATTCACATAAACTGATGATTGAATACTAATGAAAAATAAAACAACAAAGATAAAACTTTTCAACAAACCAAATTTATTTAAGTGACAAACTACATGCACAGTTTCAATTTTTGAACATTTTTTTATGAACTAGACAGTCTATGCTCATAATCCATTTAACTTAGTAATAAATAAAAGAATATAACATTTTCTTTAAGAAAAGATTGCTACTATTTAGATGATTAAATAATTTGAAATTGTTCAAACAGCAACTGTATTCTAACCCATAATATTCCAACTCCCTGACCATTCTAAGTTAACTTTCTACAATCTTGACTCAATAGTCTGAAATAAAAGAAATGTAAGTCAATATCCTTGTAAATTTATCCTTATTTGTTGAATATTTAACTTTATTTGTTGTTAAATATCATCTTTCTTTTGTGTTGTTTGTTACTCAAAGGTAATTTTTTGTACATGAGAATTAGACTGGATCCAACAGTTTAAAATAGATTCAGAAACACTACAAACACTAGTAAAGCCTGAAGTAAGATTCAATGCTACAAGGTATTGCACTAAAAACTATTCAAACTACTAGCTTGGCTTTTCTTTGGAGCAATCTTCTCAAAATAGTGCCATTAAAATTTGAAGATAACTGAGAATAACCTTATCTAATTTGTTAAACTAAGATTCCCTGTTTTTAAATTTCTTTATTAAAATGAAATAATTGACAAGCACCATAACACATTGAACAATTCAAGCATTCTAAATACCTACTTTATGCATGAATATATAATAGAAAAGTATGATATTAAAGACTTCAAGAAATATAACTGACTTAATTGAAATAGTCAATTATGTTAATAAAGCATGTAAGGAATAATGAAATTAGTAAATTATATTGATTCCAGAATAAACTTTTTTCTCGGAGGAACAAGGAGGGAGAAGGAACAAAATTTGATACACATTTTAACAATTGCAAATAGCAAAATCGTTTTAATATTATCAATAATTAGCATTAGAAATTTAGCATTCTTTGAACAGGAATCAAGAAAGTTTAAAGAATTCAAAAAACTGAAAGCAGAAAATTGATAAGATATTATTTATTAAAAAGAAATTATAATATTCAATATTTAAAATGCATCATATCTATTTTTATAGTAATTAAAAATTTACATGATTGTATATATTCTGCATGAAGCATCTGAATACAATACATTGATTTTTGACACAGGAAATGAAGGAAGAGTTTGAATGTATTTAAATATCATTGTAATATAAATATATAAACACTGCACTGTTAAATTTGATAAAGATTTCTACTTTATTATCAGAGAAATATTTGTAAAGAAACTTTTCAAGTTTGTGAGTTCTTATTTGTAAAACAAACATGTTTTAATAAGTTTTGACAGAATCTTTAACATCACCTTCAATTATATAATAATAAATTCATATATTTACAAACATTTTGCTCAGTCTCACTATTTTAGATTGTTATAACTATGGTTTGGTTTGTCTGTTGCAGACTGAAGATGCCTTGAAGGCAAAAACTAGAATAAAATTTAAAGTGACTCTGAACTACTACAAACACCAAGAATGAGGTGAGAATAAAACTCATAATGAATTGAATGCTAAAGCACTAAACATTTTTAAGTAATATTGTAATTTTCAAAGTAAAATGTGTTAGGTTGAAACTTAACTACTGTTAAATTATAGGAATGACTTAAAATAAGTTTTCTTTGTGCAACAGACAAAGAAAACTTATTTTAAGTCCCATTCCTATAATTTAACAGTAGTTAAGTTTCAACCTAACACATTGAGAAAGATTTTTAATTAAAATAATTTAATGTATATAACAATTTTTAAATACTTAAATACACTTTTTAAAATCTAATTGTTACTTAAAATCTAACTGCTTTCCTTATTTTGAAGTTTATTAACCCCAATAGCTGATCCATTAAGAAATATTTCCTTTCTAAATAAAAAAAATAATAATAATAATGATAAACACAATTCAAGAAAGGCAAATGCATAATAAACAGAGGAAATATAACAAAACCATAAATACATTTTAAGTAAAATAATTTTTAATCTTTATATCTCAAATATTTAAGAAAAGCAACTTACTTCATTTTACCAGGACCCTGACCATAACCTTTTGATTCTAATTTTCTGTAAAAATTACGAAGTTTGGCTTCAAAGTCACGCCTATATGGTGCAGGAGCTCGCACATTTGCACGTTGTAATCCTAGAAGAATTAGCATGCATTAAATGTAATAATCCAAAAAATGTTATCAGGGTTACAATAAATAAAAATGTGGTTACTGATTCTATTACTATCACTAAAATATTCAAACAATAATCATAAATAAGACTAAAATACAGGATTACACTTTTATTAAATATGCAAATTTGACTAAAACAATATAATTCCAAGTATCTGGTTAGTGACTATTTGGTTTCTCTTAAAACTTAATAAACTCTTAAAACAAGCAGTGCAGGCATAAACTAACAATACACAATTTTTAAACTTGATATGTTACCAGTAATTGCTTCTGATTCATTGGTCAGAAACACATTCATATTGTGCATGGCTTGAGATGAATGCAGAACTTAGTATTATGCAAAAAGTGAGAAAACACATATAGCAATGAATTATGGTGTAAAAAATTTGTTTTCTGGTATTAGTGGGTGGAGCCCCAGTAGCTGCACACTAGTTCATATAAGACAAGCAAAAGAAAGAATCCCTTGCAATAGGCAGCAATTGGAAGACTGACCATTCATTCTCAGTGGATTACTGAAGCTCCGTCGATTGGGGATGTGTCTGTATTACCAAAGTGCTTCTGCAGGTGTTGCATGTATGTCAAGAAGAGCATGCCAGTTTAGATGTGATCACATCATCAGATCATAGAGCAAAATAACGAGGCACTAGGTGATGGGCAAGTATTCCAAACCTATTAATTTAAAGTATGAGTGTCATCTGCATTACGATTCAAGTATGCAGGTATTCTAAGGCACAAGAAATAAGTTCACAGAACTCAGGCTTATTCAGTGTTTTGTTAAACAATTTGCATTTCTACAACATAATGTTCGATATTTGGCTGTATAATGTATTCACTTATATTTTGCGCAAAAAACCTGACATTGACAAAAGTGATACATGTTCATTGACAAACAATTTTCGACGAAACTAAAATAATATCTACTTAAGTAACTGTTTTCAATATTGTATTGACATAGATAATGAATAACTTGCATAACAAACTTACAATCATAGAAATTTTAGTACAAAACTATAAATTTAAATGATTTCAGTTTTAAAAAAAATAATTGGAATGTAATGAGCAATCTTTTTTGACATCCTATTACTGATTTAACTTACCAGGAGAAGCTTGAGGAGATGGTTGAGGTGATGTTCGAGGAGAGCGATGATTGCTATTACTGCTGCTGCTGCTACCATTACTTGTGGTAAACTGTGCAGGAATATATGACATAATTTCTTGTTCGAACAAGCTAAGAACACAAAAGGATGTTTCAATATTGATTTTAGCAATTTGTTGACATACAAGTAAAAAAAATTCATTCAAAAGGCTATTTACATTTATAAAATTTTAAACAATTTATTACTTTCAGCTTCTTATTTCTTTATAATAAAAACACAGGAAAAAATTTATCGCATAAAAATGTTAAATTAAAAAACAATATTATATCTAAATATGTTACCTTAGAAGAATAGTTAAATCTATATCATGACTAAATCTTTCAATTGCTGCTGTTCCATCAGCTCGAACAGCATTAACCTTGTCACGTAATGCTTGATTTGATGCAATGATTGGGTGACGCTCCTTCAAAATGTCCATAATATTTGGTTGCCTTAAGAAAGCAACAACTTTGTCATTATAAGCAGTTGGCACATGGGGAACAACATGAGGCACTGTTGTAGATGAACTAGTAGGAGGTCTAGGAGGAGGCACAGGTCCTTGAGTAGTAGAGGCAAGTGCTTGAGGCTATAAGATTATTTCAAACAAAATCCACAGTTTGTCATTTATTCTTTACACATTTTTACATGCTTAATGTTAACTTAACTGCTCAAAATTTATTCAGGATTAAATGTAACATCCTAAATTTTTAAATTTTACTCATTACTTCTAAATAGTTGAGTCCCTATAATTGAAAAACCAAGTTCATGATTAGTTATCAATAAAATCATATAGCTAACAATTCATTTTCATTTCATGCATAACACCTTCATTAGCAACAAAGCTGTTATCCAGTAGATTTGCACTTAAATAACACTGAATTTTGGGCAGTATTTCTAAATTGTTTCTCACAATTTTTTGAAAGTTAAGAAAAGTAATATTTTTGTAGCATAAAAAAACCATAATTAAAAACCTTTATAATAAAATCACTAATGAAGTTTACAATATATAATTGTATAATATGATACATATCAAAATAAAAGGATAACATATAAATATTGAAGCTTTTTAAAGATCCCATCTGCCATTCTTATTTTGATAATAAGAATAACAAATTTTTTAAGAAAAAGTTTTAGTTTTTCTTCACTTATAAGCTTTTTTTACAACTAAAAAGAACAATTTAATATAAATAATGATTGATATGACAAACATAAAGAACCTAGTATAAATTTTTAGAATAAGCTGCTTAAAAGAAAATATTGCGATTTATTTAAGTAAATGTATGCATATATATAGTAACACTAAGTAGCGATAATAGTAAAAATAGGCCCCCTTTTCGAACTCACTAGTTGAAAAAATTTATGATTGTGGACTAAGTTCACATATCTATCACAAATATGGAATTAAAAAGCAGAAGCCTAACAACTTGTTGCCTAGAGGCTGGTGCTGAACTTGGTAACCAGAATGCAGTCCAAATATTAGGCCATAATGAGCCCACATATATCTGTGAGTATGAGTATGAATATATATATATATATATATATATATATATATATATATATATATATATGATTCATTATTTATTCTTTTCATAAAAATTAGAGAAAAGGTAGTTGTTGATTTTTTGTTAGATTAATGGAAGAAATAGAAGTTTTATATCAGATTTTTTATTTGATATATATATGTAAGAAAATAATGTTAAATGCTAAATTCTTGTAAACATATTATATTGCAAAAGGGACCAAAATGATAAGGATAAAACGCCTTAGCAGTAGACAAAAAGATAACTTCAGTAAATGCATTCCTACAATTAATATACAGACATGGGCATCTATAATTTTTTAAGCACCTAATTTCTCTGCAACTTTGTGGTATTCACTGGTTTCTCTTTCTTGAGAAATCAAAAATTCCAGATTGACAGATTCATATTTTAATCAAACATTAAGTATGTCAGTAAATTATATATGTTTCAAATGTGAAACATGTTCAAATTTTGACTTAATAAATTGTTAAATATCAACAACAGTTTTAACACCCCACAGGATAATGTTAAGGAACACTTGCCACAATGAACTGGATGGATATTCATTTTTAAGTGCATGATCAGCAAAAACTAGTTGTTTTGTCTATCAATAGCTAATACAGTAATGGGATTGAATTCTTAGAGCATTAAATTCATAAAATTTGGTTTATGAATTTAACTGAGCAATAACATTTCATGTGTTAACATTTACTTGCATTCATGATATTTCCAAAAATAATATCCATTTTTATATGCAAAACTCTGCTTTATGCTAGATACCCATCTTACTTCCAAATACAATACATTCTTATAACATAACTTGCATATATTTTTACTTATAACAATATCAATAGTTCAAATGTCAGTTTCAAAGTCTTGAAAAAGTTAGATGTTAATGATTAAACTGAAAACAACTTAAGACAAAAATAGTTAAAACTTCAAAATACCTCAAATTTTACAAGTAATTTTACTTTAAAAGAAAATAATAAAATACTTGAGTTGTGAATTAAGAATAAATGAGTATAAATTAAATTTTTCAACAATTACATACCCTTGTTATAGTGTCTGGCCTAATTTCTTCTTCTCCAGCACTTCTACTCCTCCTCCTTGCAAGCGATACAGGTAACTTGTTAGGATTGACAAATGGAGTTTCGATTGGTAGTCTTGGATCAATGAAAGTTGTACTACGAGATGTGTGGTCAATAAAAAATTGCTAAAACATTTTAATAATGTTAAAGATGTGAGAATCATCAAATGCAAATACTTTTTAAATTTTGCATAAAAAATTTAACTGAAAGTATTCAAAATAGTAATTCTTTGAAAAGAATTCAAAGAATCAATGTTTGAATATTTTTCAGTTATTAACGTACAAATATCACTAATAACTTAAACTATTGGATTGTTCGGAAAGTTATTTCGTTTTATATGAAATTGAAAAACATATAGCGAATAAATATTTCAATGAATTGTATATTGTTAATTCTTGTGCAATATCTTTTACTATCTTTCTGGTAGTACCATGATTTCATAAACATATAATGGTAGGTTTTCACTAGCGAAAAACAAATTCAGGTGGGAAAAACAAATGACTTTCCGAACAACCCAATAGAAAAAGAAATTCTCAAATATCATACATTACTGATTATTATATATTGAAATCACATTCTGCACCTCATCACTACTTTAGAGAAAAGAGGATAGTATGGAAAAAGCAAAATTCTGAGAAATGCTGTGTGTGCAGAAATGTATAGAAAAGAATGTCATTATCATTGTTTTCTGTTTTGGGTTCTTAAGCCGTAAATTATTGTTATCTCATCTCATCATCACTAATAGTTATTAATTATTTAGATCATTTTCTAATTAAGTATTTTGTTAATGGAAACTTCTATCTTGAATGTAGTAACTAACTGTTATAGTTTCTTAAGTCAACTTTTGGATGTAAATCATAAGGCAGAAGCTTTAGTCTTACAGGCAATATTTATTGAATTTTCAAGCTATACCTATATCTAAATATATGCCTTGTGTGATAATTCAGAAAATAAATTACAAATACCACCTTAATTATTTGTCAACTTCTTTCCTCAAATGTTTACATAAACTATAGATTACTATTTTCCAAAAAGAAATCCACTTAGATCATATTAAAAGTTTCAGTAAAGTAATTGTGTAGATAACAAAATAACTAGGAAATTCATTTCATTTAATCAATTCACTTTTAGAATCAGCCATCACAAGTTAGTCAAGTAACTTGCTTAGACATTTATTAGCATTTACAAATTTCATTTAACTTATCAGAAATTTAAGAAATTAAATACCTTTAGATGCATCAAAAATAATTAAAACATAACCTGTGTTTGTTATAAAATCTAGTTTCAAAGTATACACTATTATACTCAACTTTTGATATTAAAAATCAATGATGTATGCAAAAAAAAAAAAAAAAAAAAAAGAAGAAGAAGAAGAAGAGGGTTGAATTTATATAAACATAAATATTACACTTATAACTGAAGGAATAAAGTGAATTATCTAATTCAAAACGATTAAGCAAGTTGAAATTTTAAGTTATGTAATTTATATACTTTTTATAATGTAAGAAAAATTATCAGAAAAAACTTAATTCATTTATCAAGCAGAAACATGTAAATAAGCTACAATAATTAGGAATGTCCATGATTTTAAAAGGAAATGTGTGGGTGGGTGGGTGAATGAATAAAACAACAATTTGTAGAGAAATTGAAATAATTTAGAAGCTGACTAATGAGTTAATGCATAAGTTATGAAAAAGTACTTTTTCTTGAACAAATGAAGCAACTTTTCCTTTAATTTTTCATTAAACTGGTCTAATAAATCCAGATAAAACAATCTAGTGAGTGATTTTTCCCTGTTTTAACAGTCAATGTTAATGTTTTAATAATCCTGTTTTAATAGTCAATGAAATTATGTTTTTTGAGTTCCAAAAAAACTGGCCATAATCTTTCAGGTCAATTGCCTTTGTTTATTTCAGAGAAGATTCATTGTAAGAAATCCATTGTTTCTTTTATTTATGAAAAATACTAAATAACACATTCATTTGGTACAAACACATGTAACCTTTTTAGCTATCAAAAGCACTTTTCATTGCAGCCTTCTAACGTATCATGGATATTTTTTTTATTTATTTATTTATTTTTTTTTTTTACTATTTCTTTAGTTGTGACCTCAAATGGACTTCCCAAACAATCTTTGCAATCATTATGTTCATACTACCATTAAAATTCATGTTAAAAAAAATAACAAATATTTTATTAGATCATTATATTTAAATTATAAAAGGCATCTTATAAATAAACAATTTTATCATAAATTATATACCATAATGTTATGTTTGTATATAAATATATACATATTAAGTTAATATTTAAAAGGAAGAACTTACTTTTCCAGCTCGATCTAACTTTGTCTCCCATCCTCTAGGCAAATCCCTTGCTGTGTCAGCGAATTTATTCAAAAGACTCACTAGATCTCTATTATGTTGATATCTATAATAAATTAAACATATATTTTGATATAAAAATAAATGCAATAGCCTACTTTAATATATAAAATATATAGCAATGGAAATATATAGCAATAGGATTCTAAATTATATGTAAATAACAAAAAAATTGAATAAAATAAAATCAAACTTAAAATAATTGTAAAATTGATTTAAAATTTTTTGATTACATCATTCATGTTAGTTTCAGAAAAATAATTTTAAAAATACTTTTTATTTATTTATTTAAAGACAAATTTATTAGAAATTAATAATAAGTACACATTTATACACAAAAAAACAGTATAACATACACATTTACAATAACTTCTGAGATCTATAAATCAGTATGTCATCATTGTTAGAAAAATGTCTTTTAATTAGTCTCGTTAATTTGTACTTTTAATTTTCCCATGGATTGCTTAACAAAAATATATTGTTCTGTGAAAATAATTAATAAGCATTAATTTTAATTGTCATTGGATATATTCATTGAAAACACAATTTTTTTTTTCGCAAAATATATAATTCCTAGTTTGTACTTGTTTACATTAATACTTCTTTTTGCATTATTTTAATTAATAATAATAATGCAAAAAGAAGTTTATAAAAACGCAAATAATTATTTTTTCATTTTTATAGTTTTTGTTCACTTGTATAACTTAAATAAAACTAACTATATTAAAATCCAAAAATTAATTTATAATATAAATACTATATAAAAAAACAGTAACTAAATCTTTTTCCTTTATTTCATTTTTCTTAACTGGGAATAACAGAAAGAGTCCCTTTGAGAATCCAGACATTTTTAGAAATGATTAATTTGTTTTAATTTGTTAAAAAGTGGGAAAAAATACAGTATCATTATCTCAGATTGCAAAAACTAGAAAAATATAATTTCAAACTTTATAAAATAACTTTTGCATCACTATGTAGTCAATTTTGTTTTATGCACAGAAAAATAACTTATATGCTATTTAAAATTTTTAATTTTAAAATTTTTGTAATTTTGTGTTTGAAAAGACAGATTTATTTTGCAAAACATACATTTTAAGTTTTAAAAAATTATTACTTAAATGGGTATTTTCAAATAAATAAATTTATTAGTGAAATTTAACATAGAAAAGATAAGTATGAATCATAAATATTATACCTTTCAAACCCAGCAGGATCCCTTCTAATCTTTGTTATCATATGCTTTAAAGAAGAGCTTCTATTATACACAGCTAATGCTTCCTATTATTATAAAGACAAACCAAAGAATCCATTTAGAGCTTTTAGTAAAAAAAATAGGAAGAAATAGCAGAGAAATAAATGCTTTGAGTTACATTTAAATATAGCATAATTAACAGTTATTTAAATACTGTTTACATGTAAAACTTCATAACATAATTTCCTAAAACTAAAAAATATTATTTAGGACTGAAAATTCTTTTACTGAAAAACAACCATAAATTTATTCAAACTGCAAAAGAACATACTAAAGCCAAAAGTAAACGAAATTGTCTTTTCTATTTTTATAAAAATTCATTAAAATCAAACTAGTATTTTCATACATACATCACTTTCAAGAGGAACACTATTTTTCCTTTATTCAATTCTCTACAAGAAACCCACAAAATACTATATGTACTTGTCTAGTAATCACATTAATTATTGACAATTATATATAAATTATTCTACCAATAATTGTCCTAAAAATTGAAATTCATAAAAATAACTAAAAATAAATTATATATTAAATCTAAATTTTTAAATAATTTACATTATTATAAGTTATAAAAAAAATGGAAAATTGCACAAACAGAGGAAATAGTTAAATAATGTATGAGATGTGTAATGTGATATATACATGGGGAAAAATAGAGATTTTTTATAATAAAAGAGATGAAGTTGCGATATTTAAAATTTATAATATGCTTTTTTCAGTAAATACCTTATAAAGGTTCCAGAATCAATCAGTGAGAATATTGAACATATTCATTATTATGAAACAATAATATTCTTAGTGCACAAATGTTCACCCCCTTCTATCTTTTCAACTCAGAGCAACTAAAATTCCAATTGAAAGATTACCCTTCCTACTAAATATGTAAATTCCAAGTTTATAATCCTCAAAAAGGTAAGTATATCCAGAACATTAAGTACATCCAATGGATCTTTTAATTTTAAAAATAAAAAGAAGCTTTAAACGGAAAAAAGTTATTGTTAGTATCCTTTACCTTACATTCCTTTAAAAAAAAAAAATTGAAGTTATGAAACAAAAATATTCTTCAGATTCATTAGCATTTAACACAGAAAAATAAGGAAGTGCCATAATGAAGCTTAGTTTAAAAGTATCAAACCAAAATACTATTACTCTCATACATCATTCATATGAAGAACATTTAAGAAGTCTGGACGTGTCAAGAAACGGACAGCGGGTGACCGCAACATCAAGACCCTCTGGTTTTCTGGGCTGGATGAGGAAGGCACTGTTGTTGAAGTAGAGGCAGGAGTTGTACTTGCTGCAGTATCCTCATGGGCACGAGATGTAATTGTCCTCCTAATACTCTGATACCTATACAACAATCGTTAAAGTTTAATAGGAAAGAACACAGAATGCAAATTATGAAAACAAGACAAGTATATACTACATCTAACAACATACTTACATCATGTTTCATACATTAATAAGTGAAAATTTAATGCACAAAATTTGCTCATTGAATTTAAATAGAAAATAACAAAATCAAATTTCTTATTTTTCAAAATCAGAAATATCTAACTCAAAGAAAATTTGCTAATAAAAGGCAAATTCGATATACAAACAATCTTATTAAAATATCATAACTTAGAACTAAGTCCAAATTTTACAACAAATAATTTCATGATAATTTTAAGTACTATGAAAAGTATTAACAAAGAGAAAATTGTTAATAGAAGAAAGAAATATTGCAAAAGCGAAATTTTAATTATTACTAAAAAATTGTTCTAATTCCAGAATAGTATTATATAGTGTCAAGTAATAAAAGGAAATAAAGTATAAACAGCTTTAGTACAAAAACCAGATTTTCTATCCAATTCAAGCTTTAAAAAACAACAGAAATAAACTGACCTGCGATCAAGTTGTTGACGCTGTAATTCACTGGCTGTTCCTAGTGTTAATTGTTGTGAAGACGAAGTTGTAGGTTTCGTCCATGTAGTAGTTCGATTTAAATGATCAATATAAAAAATTCTACCATGACTATCTACACGTGCTTCCCAGTCTAAAAAAATTATCTAACTTTAGTAATCTTAAATTATATTTTAATACTTACAATAAAAGTAAAAACATATAGTTAGTCATTTACACAGCAATAGGTAGCTATAAACAGACATATTCAAAATTTGATCACAAGTAAAATAAAAAAATGTAATAGTTTAAATGGGCAGTATTCATTTAAGTTGTTACTGCATCTTTATTGCCCTCACTGTAGCCTATTTAATAATTAGCTTAATTAAATTGTTAAAAAAGCTTGTGTAGCATTATTTTAAGTAAGATATTTTCAAAAATATCTGGTTATTTTTAAGACATATACAATCAAATATAACCAACCTCATTTTTACATAATGCACACAAAGTGATTAAAAATATGTCTCACATATTGTACTTGTTTAAAAAGCAAGAAATTAAAAAAATTTTTAAAAATTTAAAATCTCCTGTATAATTGATAACATTAGTAACAGGATGGTAAAAGGAAAACAGAATTTAAAGTATAGCAAAAGTTAGTGAATAAGTGATGTATTTTATTGATAATATGTAACTGTATTTAAATGCACTATTATTTATATTAATAATTAAATAACATTCTATTTTATTAGGATATATTAGCATTTAATTTTGATTGCTTAGAAAGGTATTTCTTTTTATTCTACCATGCACAGATGCAGTCCTTGCATTAGGAAAAAGACAGCATCAACTGACTATTTTAACATTACTTGAATAACATGCATTATCATTAAGAACATAGATAGTCTTTGTTTCATTATTCTAAAGATTTTAAGTCACAAAATGACTATCAAACAAAAATTTTTCTTTTTAAAATTCATTTATCTTATCTAAACCAATGAAATTACTTTAACTCCTACCCAGAGAATTATTTGTGAATTGTCGGGCAACACTGATAAAATTGACAAAAACAGAGAAAAGAATGTTTTGTCAATTGTATTGTGATTGATTTTTTTATAATATTTAGAAGCATGAGGATTTTCAACATAATGCATTTCTTAGATTTAAAAAAAAAAAAAAAAAAAAAAAAAAAAACTTCCACAGGTTTTAATGAATTTGAATAACACTATGATAAGTATATAACCCTGCAATGTGTCTATTAAAAAATAAAGAGACTACTTATTTTAAGTAAGCATAGAATTATTTAGAATCATTTGACCAGAAATCTCTCTCCAGTTAAAAACTCACATTTCACACAACTACCTCAACACAGCATCTTTTACAGTAAAAGAGAATTACAAATATCTCAATTTTTTTATCATTAATACGTGGATTTACAAGCATATGCTTTTACATGAATATAAAGAATTCATTCTTTATTATTTTATCAATATCCAAAAAAACTTTAAATATAACCCAGTATGGATTTTTTTTTTTTTTTTTTTTTTTTTTTAACATATAAAATATTTAGTGAAGCAAACATCTGCACTACTCATTCCCATTTAGAAGTTTCAATTAATAAGCTGAAGGTTTTATTTACCTAGTGTATTTCAAAAGTTGAAAAACTGAGACATTAGACATTGTTAAAAAGGGAAATTTAGTGTTTCAAGGACTGACTTAGAAACATAGAGAAGTTTATTAATTAAAATCATTCAAAACAGCATAATAAACAAATCTTAACAGATGCATGAGTATCAGTAAACAATTGTTTAATTTTTTCAACAAACGATAATAATCAAATAAATAGAATCTTGAAATCCAAGCCTGAAACATACATCCCAACGTTTAAATTTCGGAAATTACATAATTTTATCGATTTCTCATAATTGTGAACATTTATCTTAAGAAAGAGAACAATAGTGTTATATTTTATCAATTAATATCAACTGCAGTAAACACAAAGGTTTACAAACAAATTAGCTTTTAAAATTCAGGCAAAAAAACAGCCCAGTTTTCATTTTAGGCATTAAATTAATACATAAAATTGAGTAAGAAAAGGAAAATAAAGAAAATTGATACACATACTAGAGGAAAATAATTTGAAGATATTTTAAAATTAGCAATATTAAAATACAAAGAAAAGTACAACAAAAATTCTTTGAGTATTTAAGAAACAAAACATTTAAATGCAAAGAAAAGCTACTGAATATTTTTCCCCTTTTTAATTCATTAAATAATTATCAATGTTAGATTTAACGATTGAAGAAAAAACTTTTTAATTTTAAATTTCATATAAGTTTTAGTTTAAATTTATATTTTTCTCTAACTGCTTTTAGCAAAATAGTATTTTTAAATTTGCAATAGATTATAAAATTATACATTTAAATACATAATATGTTTATCTCAAATTTCATAATTAATAACTGAGAGTTGATACATGCATACTGTTTAATCAGCAATCAATTTATTGATTTAGAACTGATTGTTTAAAAAGTAATTTTTTTCTCAAGATCATAAAAAGGTTAGAATTTTATAAAAGTTTTAAAAATGTACATTTTTCGTTTGTAAAATTACATAATTTAATTAAAGAATAGATAACTGAAGCATATATATGGATTTTCTATTGTTGTTATGCAAGTAATTATATAATTTTAATTTTTTTTTTTTTTTTTTTTTGGAATACATTATTTTTAACTGCTTTTATGAACATTTAATTTAAAAAATTTATCAAATAATATTTTGAACAAAATGAAATTTCATGGATTTAGTTCAATTGATTTTCCAACAATTACTGTCACACTTTTATAAAAAGAAAATATATCAAACAATAATTTTCATTTCTTTGAATTTCTTAGTATTTAGGAAGAATTGGAGAAGACATTGAAAAAGCAGAACATGAAGAAGAGCTTTGATTTTTAGACTAACTTGACAGTGTAATAAATCCAGACACACAACTTCACAATTCAATCAACAAAAATTACAAATGGCAAAACTGTAAAAGTTGGCAGTCATGTCATAAACACTCAAACAAAATCTTTATTCCTAAGCAATGAAGAAAATTTTGAATAAAACAATAATAAACATTTTGAACTAACAGATGCCAACTGAGATTCTGGTTAAAAACTTACTTGAATTGGGGAAAAAATTGTTCCACCTTTATTATCACACAAAATGCATTAGAAAAAGAAAATATATCCCCTGGACAGAAAGTTTACAATGGAAAGAAAATTAAAAGTTTATTTATCATAAAATTCAATTTTCAAGAGAATTTGATTAAAAATATTCAGGATTTATTTTGAAAAAAAAGTAATTCAACACATTTTTTAAAAAATTTTAAGAATGTTATGAAAATTTCAACTCTTAAAAACAGTGAATGAAAATGTGTCATAATAATTAATGCCACTTTAGTTAAGCTTTTATTGATTTTATTTTGCTTTAGTTTTGATGAATATTTAAATATTTTCAATGAAAAATTTATTTTACAAATTCTAATTACTAACAAATATAAGCATTAACAAAAGAACATTTATATTTTTAAGCAATTATCAAAAATTCCAATGCAAAATCCATGAAATTAATATTTATTTAACAGTAACTTAATAATTTTAGATAACATGTATAAACAAATAACAAATAAAAATTTAAATACAAATTAATATATTAAAGTTTTGTGTTATTTCCAGAACACTTCTATATTAAATTTACAGAGAACCTAGTATTAATAGAGCTAATATTAATTAGAATTCACAGAATTCATTAGTTAAAAAATGAAAATTAACTTAATGATTTATCTTTTAATTTAAAAAATTAATGATAATAAAAAATCTGTTAAAAATAAATAATAAATTTTTTTTAAAATAAAAACACGTTTTTATTCATACATTAATATTTATCCAAAAAGCTTTTATTGAGCTGTATGCAAATATCAGAAAACTTTTAAAAAAGATACAGCACATTAATGGTCTAACTATTATTAACAAAGATATTAAGATTAAAAAAAAATTGACAAATGATTCCATATATTTTGCAATAAAGAATCTGAAGTTTTCAGCTATAATTTGTAGATTTCCTGCTATTTATGCTAGTACAACAAATACAATCTTTTTTTTATTTTATATATTTAAGATTAAGAAACTTGATAATAAATATAACATGCAGCATGATACGGTAAAATGTTCCAAAAAAAATATTTGCACATGAATTTGCTCATCAAGGTTGAAAATATAAAGTAAATAATATTATTGAAAGCAGCAAAATTATTCATTGGAACAAGAGAGTTTTATCAAAGAGATATATGCAACCATTTTAAAGTAATTGTTTGTAAACTTTATTCAAATAATCAAAGCAAAAACAATGAAATGCTAATTATGGAATATGAAACACTAATATTAATTTTCCTCTTATAAGTTTAGTAGTTGAAATATATAAAATACAATACAAAATAATAGTAAATAACTCAGTATCAACAAATTAATTAACTTTTAATAATAGTAATTCCTATTCGAATAGTAGTAAATAATTCAGTATCAACAAATTAATTAACTTTTAATAGATATTCCAAGATTCCTTTTAACATCTCCTCTGAAAATAATTCATATTCATGTTTTTTTAAACAGAAAGCAATAATTAATGCAAAAAATTGTTATGTGATGCCAATATCCAATTTCTGTTAAAAAGTTTATATTTGTTTATATATAATAAAGTTTATATATAATAAAAAAATGTTTAAAGAAAATTTACTGATAGCTTTTAATTAGTTAAATTTAATATACATATAAATATGGTAAAAAAGGTCATACCTAAATTTCCCATTAAGTACCAATATTCATTTTAAAATACTAGTTTCTTTAGGGAGGAGAAAACTGTCACTTGAAAAAATTAGTTGCATTTTAAGTAAGACAACAAAAATCTTTTATAGGATTCTCAAAACATTACAGTTTTTAACTACACACTAAAAATTTTAATAAACATTTTATCCCAACAAAAATTCCAATACTATATTTCTTTTATGAGTTTTTATGCAAAAAAATAATATAACTATAAAACAAAAATAATATTTGATTTATTTTTCCTTAACAAAAGTTTAGAAAATAAAAGGTCAAAATGTTTTGTTAGTTTGACTTCACAAAACAAAATTACTCTCTAAACGAAATTATGTCTACATATCCACTTTTAAAATAGAGTTAGCAATATTTAGTTTCATTTTCTATAGATAACAAAAATTTAATTATTTTCAATACACAACATTAATAAGAAAATAACCTATATAGAAGAACTTGCACAGTTGAGCAAAATATTAAAGCATGATGCAAATGATAATACATAACAGAGTTTTCTTTAAAATGTCATTCCTAATATAATAAGCAATAAAATAATTTTAAAAACACATTTCTGTAAATATTTTCAAAAATACATAAACTAATTATTTTGAGCAATAAAACGCGAATAACACACTTCAACAAAATTATCTAGAAATATTTTCATTAAGTATACAATTTGTTTCGCCAAAACTTTTTCAAAAGATTTTTCAGACTCATTTTTCAATATTTGCTCTTGACGATAAGAAACTTGGATGTCCAATATAAATAGTGTTCCCAAGGGATGGCCTTAAAATCAGAAATGAAGTTATCCTAAACAGAAATTTGTGCCACATTCATGTCAATGTATTCCTTATACAAAATATTGTCAGGTGAATCAGCTAATCCAAAAATCTTGTAAAATGCACCTGCAGAAAGTCTTGTCCAGTGATTAACTAGAAAGATGAAATTCAAACAACCTTAAGGAATTCCTTAAGATTAGATGTTAGAAAATCCTAATATTCACCAGGCACTTTACTTGGTAGGGCAGTTTGCCTTATGAGAAAAGTTAACAAACTTTTGATATTGAGATTTTGATGTGAAAGAGAGATGTTCCTTGGTTACTACATTTTGTAGGAGCAAAATTCTCTGAGTTGTTTAAACTGTTAGTAAATAAATCAGATTTTATGTTGCCCATTAGAAATTGTTGTTTTTGAAGTAACTATGTAATGTTTGTAGTAACAATGTCTGTACTTTTCAAGTTTTGACTTCGCAAATGATGGATTGTGCTTTCATAATTTTTTTACATTTAATATTGTACTCAAATTGGTAATAACATCCATAATATTGCAAGAAAAGACTTTCAACCAAAGGTCTTGAAAACACAGTCATAAATTTTCATAATGAGTTAAAAAAAAAAAAAAAAAAAAAAAAAAAAAAAAAAAAAAAAAAACCATTTTCAAATGCTATCTTTTATTATTTTAAATATATTAGACCATTAATTTTAATGAAAAAATGTCAGCTATTTTATTCCACACTGCAAAATTTAACATTATTCACATTTTAACAGCTTAACTCTAGATATTTTCAAACAAACAGCCCAATTATTTTTCAAATGTCACACAAACTAAGACAAAAGTTCAATTCATGAAAGCTGTTGTGTTATTGTTTCTGATCCCATCTGGTGTAACATCTTGTGGATCTGGTGTTTGCTACACCAGATCTACATGCACCACAATCCCACAGAATCAAAAACAGAATGGGATTGTGAAGGAAATTCTCTTTGATAAATCCTAGGACACAAAAGGTCTTATTGATAGCCTGGTTGACACCACATTTAGAACAGTTAGAATAGTGTTTATGTTTGTCATCAAATTTAAGGTCATTCAGATGACCATTAGAAAATCTAGAATATCTAGTGTGGTCAGCTCTAGAATCCTTGAAAGCAATGGAATTACCAGGGTGCTTCTGGTGATTCCATTGCTTTCACCAGAATAGTACTCATGAGCAGGTAAAATGCTCCCGATACCCAGGACACTTTTTTGAAAATAATGAAGTTCAGTGCAGGTGAGAGCAGCATCAGTTGGAGAAGGTAAACACCCCTTTTAGACAGGACATCCAATTTCATTTCCATAGATATTAACATGAGAGGCGATCCATTGCAAATGTATGCAGTAGGTTCGAGAAAGTTGCACAACCAAAGATGGTGATCCCAGCTGTATCACCAATTTGGAACGACACATCTAACTACTTGATAGCACTGCGACTGTCCATGAAAATCCAGACATCACCAAATGGGACCCCATTTTGGATGACATGCAAACCCACCTCAATAGTAAGCAGCTAAAAAAAAAAAAAGAGCATAGGTCAGATCAGGATTTTTGAAAGAATTCTCCTCCAGATACCTAGAATAGCAGATGAAGATACCACTACCACACAACGATGCACATCCTTACTGCCATAAAAAATAATAGAGATCATCAGAGATGCTGCCAACAATCTCCAAGCTGAAATATCTTAAGTAATGTGGAATTTAAGTATTTATGTATGACTAGAATTCGGGATGAAAGAATACAAGAGAAAGGCCAAGAGAGGACTTAATAAAATGAGGTTCAAGAGTGTCGGACAAAAGATCCCCAAAAGGAATACAAATCTCACTGGTAAGAAACAAAGTATTTGGTAATGAATTTTAATTAGGGGAGTGATATCAAGGAAGTGATAAGCATTATAAATGAGCATAAAGTCACTCATACAGAATAGAAATGTCTTAAATTTCAAGGCTAAAATTTGGTGGAGGCTGAATTATTAAAATTATTTAAAAGACAAGACAAGCCTCCCACCACTATTTTGCTGTTGATCTAATCTAAAGACATGAAAGCCTTTAACTTTCAAAAATGAATGTTGTCTCAACTTAGTCTCCTGTAAAGCCAATTAATTGGGCATTGTATAAATCAGCCAAATCAAATATGGTAAAAGATAAAGCCAGCTTTTGTTGGCAAAGGCCTGATGAAGCTGACAGTAGAAGACTGACTTAGCACCTTTGCCTGTTAGTATTAGCTAGGAAAGAAGTTGATAAGCTCATATATTTTATTTTATATTTTGAATCCAATGCAAAAAATAAATCAAACATTTATTATCTTGAGATAAATTTTTTTTTTCATCAAGTTTGTATTTGTTTCCTGATAAGCTATTCAGTAAGATTAACAAAGTAATTTTATCCATGAATATAAAGCATTAATATAAAAATCTGCCTGCACTAAAAGAGGTAGGGTAGTGGTTGCAATGTCCTCTAAGTGAAATGATACTTCTGGGAGTAGAGAATCTCCTGCTTGGTCCTTGCTAAGTAACAAAGATTTCCAACCAGCAGTTTCCACCTAACTTGTAGAGCCAAACATAGATCCAGGAAAATATGTGGGTGCACACACATAAGAATAAGATTTTCACTCAGGAGAAATATTACTAGTTTATTAAAGTGTGGTAAAATATCTAGGTACAAATTTAAAAGAAAATTGACTAAATTATAATATTAAAATACTATTTTTCTTATACAATCCATAATACCAAAATAATATAAAATATAATAATAAAATACTATTTCATACTATTTTCCAATATAATCTGATTAAACACTTTTTTTCTAACCTAGTCCAGTAATTTTCTTATACATGTGTTAACTTGCATGCATTTCACTTTCTCTTCTCCCCCCCCCTCCATAACTGATGTTTACAATATAAGGAAAATTAACATTGTAAACAGTTAATATGTTATATAATTTATTAAATATTTCATATAAAAAAACTATAGAATTCTATTTTCAAAAGGTTCAGCAAATTAATTTGCTAGAGAATTCAAAACTTACTTGAAAGAAATGCAGTTTATGTTAGCGATTCAACAAAAAAAGTACCAAATTAGCTGAGTTAAAGCCCCAAAACCAAAATTTTTAACAATGGAATTTATGAACAATGTTCCTATCTATTTTAAAATCCCCATCTATTATCAAAAGATATTTTCTTCATTTCACTTTTCTACACTATTTTCCAGCCTACACATGTTAGGATAACTATCAAATAAATATCTTATTACAAACAATAAATGCATTTTCAATGTTCTATTTTAGCATACATATATTTTTGCAGTTGATAAATTTCTTCTTTAAGAAACTAAAGGAGCAATCACAAAATTTTACAAAGTTTTGAAGAAATACTGTTTATGTTTATTATAAGCACTATAAGATTTAATCTATTTTTTTAAATTTACTTGAACAATTATAATTTTTTAATTATAATTGCTCATTTATAATCCTTTTTAATAAATAGAAAACTTAAAAAGAATGTTTCCATTATAATCAATTTAAATTCATACAGAGCATAAAAATCAAAAACATTCTCAAATATACCCAACAGCTTTTTCAAATAATATATTGCATCTTGACTGTGTATTATTTTAGTAGTAAAACAACTTTGTAAAATGAATTTTAACAGTAATTTATTGTAAAATAACAATTATAAAAACCTATTGTTTAAGTTATCCACAAACAAAATTTTCAAAATATAGTATTAAATATTCTTTGAATTGATTAGTTTGATTTTGTAGTCAATAAGGAATAAACAATTATTTGTTAGCAATATTTAGTTAACAAAGCACAGACATAAATAAAAATACATTGAATAATCACATTTCTATTACATTTGTAAACATAAAAAAACAAATAGTTAAAATATAGATATATTGATTAATTAAATACAAATAAATTGAATTTTGAGTTTGTGTACCCTGCTGTGATGGCAATATTTTGGCCATATTTGGAGTGTTTTTGTTAGCAACCGGCTAACAGCAAGACACCAAAAGTTTCAATATGTATCACTACACTTGATGATGCTGAAAAATTATGCTAGATTCAAACTTAACTCTAGAAAACTATTTATTCTAAATTAATACATCATTTTAAATTTCAATTACATTTATCATTTACAACAAAATATGATAAAAAATATATACTTAAAACATAAACAAATGAACACACGTATTTTTTTTTCTTTACAAGCAAATGTTAAAAAAAAAATAATTTTTTTGAAAAAATATTACATTTTGAAAATAAAGACATAAAAACATACGAGGAGGCAGTGGCTCTTCAAGATCAACTCTTTGATATCGAATAGTTCTTTCAGGAATGGAAGGCAAACGAGTAGTAGGAAGATGCTGCAAAGTAGCTACCTGCAATGAATCTCTGCCAGCAGAGAAGCTCAGGGACCTCGTTGCCAAATTACTAATAAAAAATAATTATCATAAATTTCACATGCAGCTACATAACTGGTACAATTTTTATGCTTAATATATGAAAAGATTGAAACTGGGCTTTATATTTCTTTTATACAGTATTTTCTTGTATATTATTCACGAATTATGAGTTAAAAAAGTTTTGAGTTTGGTTGTGTCTACTATACACCACCATAGATATTAGGAAACAATATATATATATATATATATATATATATATATAAATGTTAGGAAATAAAAAGTTTTGAAGAAATACTATACCACTGCTTATAATGTTTATTATAAGCAGTGGGAATAAGGTAAATGAAAAAAACAAGTGCTTTTCTATTTTCACAAGTACCGTATTTTCCTAAAATATAATCAGCAGCAGCATATTATCTGCAGCGGCGTTTTATCCGCACGGCGTTTTTTTTAGTAAAAGGAAAAAAAAAGCATCGCATAATCCGCGGCAATTTTTTTTAGTTTAAAATTGTCTAAAATATGTATTGCTGATAATATAGATGTCACACAAAATAAAAAAATGCACAGTAGGATTAAAAATTTAATAAATTGTATAGAAAAAAAGCATTTATTATGAAAAATATCAGTCTAGATCCAGTTCATTGCAAAGTGCGATAAACTGGAGATGAAAGCATGAGATCGAACAAAAGCGATAATTTTGAGAAGAGAGTCTAGTAAAACTTATCGATATTTAGCTTCTAATAACTTTTAAAATGGTATTAGACATACTTAAATTAATATATATTTGCTTCGTTAATATTTAAATGAAAGAAAGGGATTATTTACAAATAGCATATTTTATACAATTTTGTTTTATACCGCGCATGCTTTGTTTTTCACTTCACATTAACACATTTGACGCCATTGTTTTTAATTGCTTTCGCTATAGCTTTTAATTTAAATTCTACTGTGTTTTCTAAAGTTTTTCGCTTCCTTATAACGATAGACGAATTTGAATATTTTAAAAACGAAACAGCTCACGTCAAGGCAAATTGCAAAATGACGTTAGCGAATTTACAACCATAAAATCTTTAAGAGGAACAGAATTCGTTTTTGAACGTAATTGCACAAAGCCGGTTATAGTTTAAATAACTCAGGTGTGTCCTGGTATCACCTATTATTTATTTTATGAAACATAAAGAGTATTGTTACCCTTGTGCAAACTTGAATTTCTTATCACTATGTTTATCCCATTTAAAATGCTTGTGCTTTATTTTATTTTTCTATGCCTGATCAGCGTACTGCTATACCTTTTATTACTAACAAACTTGGAATTTTGTTTGCCGATCTGGCATTCCTATATTCATAATCAGATTAACTTGTTGCATACGCATGCCGGTTCGTCAGGGAGGGCGTATCCCAGGTGTTTGAAAAGCACCAGACTCAGAAACTTAAATCTTTGGTGTCTGATGGTTTAGGTTAAAAACTCTCATTGTCTTTGGTATTATAGTTTACTTATTTCTGTTCATAATGACAACGAATTATTTAAATGGAATATCTTTATTTTATCTATTCTCAAATTTTAAACTTATGTAATTATTTTTATGTTCAAAATCAATAAATTAAATTTGCTATTTTTATGTAAGCCTGATTATTAGAATGTTATTAGTTTCTTATTTATTAAAGTTTCTATTAATAGAGCGGAATACTTTATAGGTATTTAAACTAATTGCTATCGTTTCTTTATCTGCATTGAAATTTAATATTTGCAGCTCTACTTATCGTTATAATTATTTTGGCAATTAACCTGATGGTGGGTATTGGTAACAAGACATCTGCCCACAGATACTTAAACCGTGGTACAGAATAACAAAAGGTTATGGGCCTAGATTTTGTATCAAATATCTTAAAATTAGTCTGTTAAAATACTTTAAGTGAATTTTTACCCATCTTAAAATGTATTAGATTATTTAAGATGGGAGAGGGCTGTATTAATATAAACTTTGCTATTTTAAAAAAAAAAATTCATATTAAATTTATATAAATTAAAAAAAAAATTTCCCTCAATTAAAAAAAAAAAAAATTTGCGATACTTTAATTTTTTTTTACCATGACTACTTACGCAATTACTAAGTTAAGCAACCAAAGCTATGAGACATGGGCTTCAGACATAAAGTTCATCCTGATGGAGAGGAATATGTGGGAAGTTGTAAAAGGAACTGAAAAAGCTCCCATTCCACCGATATTAAAAACTGAAACTGGTTCATTCGAAGATTTGAATGATGCTGTATATCTCAAAAGTCTAAAAGAATTCAACAAAAACACTGCTTTATCTCTGATATATTTGAATATTGATGAAGATCATCAACGTATATTAGATGGAATAGAAGATCCAGTAGTTGCTTGGGAAACATTGTTGAAATACTTCCAACCAGATACTAGAGCAAATCACATGACTATTTTTTCAGAATTATGTGATACTAAAATGTTACTTGAAGAAAGTATGCTCATGTTCTCAACAAGATTATTAAAAGTCTACAACAGATTGAAAACTATAGGTCCTACTTTTAACGAAAAATATGTAAGATTTCAACTTTTGAGATATCTTCCTATACAGTTCGACAGAGTAGTGCAAGTTATTCTTGGTTGGCCGGATGAAAACTTTAACTACAAAGCTATTACAGAAGCCTTGAATGCAGAAGAAGTCCGTCTTCAGTTACAAGAAAAAGACTCTTTAACACAGGCTAGTGTAGCAACATCTGTGAAGAAACACATTATCTGTTTTGGTTGTCAGCAGCCTGGGAATTATAGAAATTCATGTCCTCTTAAAGTATATTCACAGAAAGTATCCAGATGTCTTAGATTAAAATACAGGAACCATTCCAGATGTTCTAGTCCAGAATGTAGGAGCCAAACCAGACGTTCCAATTCAAAGTACAGAGGTCCGTACAGAGAACCCAGATCTGACTTTGGGGCAAAAATGAACAAGTCACGAGGTTCAAATTCCACTTATCAAAATCCTCCTCGTTCCTCCCGGTGTAAGGACAAGCATAAACGTGGTGTCAGATTTAGAAACACCACTTTAAATAAAGATGGACATTCACCATGTAAGTCAAACTTTTCTATTACAAGTTTATTTAATCAAACTAAAGAAAGAGTGAGTTGGGTTTTTGACACAGCAGCTTCACATCACTTTTGTAAAGAAAGAGACCTCTTTATTAATTTTGTAACTTTAATCAATGAAAAAATATCAGTTGCCATTGACGGTGTTGACTTTCCTATTGAGGGAAAAAGATCAGTTAAATTGTTGTTTGGTTTACAAAAGTTTACATTAAATGATGTAATGTACTCTCCAAAGTTACGGAGAAATTTTATTTCGGGTCCAAAACTAGATATTCAGGGTTTTGTATATTATGGGGGTGACGGTGCAGTAAAAGTCACAGACAAAGGGGGGAAAATGGTTTTTAAGGCCATATTAAAAGAAGGTATTTACCAAGTTTCACCCCGTATGGTTAAAACAGACAAAAATGTTTCATTTACAACTAACTTAAAGAATAGCAAAGCTCTTGAACTATGGCATAGACGATTTGGACATATCAGCACGTCCATTATTTCAGAAACCAGTAGGAAAAGGGGAGTGATTGGTTTACCACTCTTGTGCGATAAGACAGTCTTCTGCGAACCCTGTAAAATTAGAAAACATTGAAGAGTCTCATTTAAGTCCTTGAGGGAAGTGAGATCCAAGGCTCCGTTAGAGCTGTTATATGCTGATGTTTGGGGACCTCAATCTGTCAAAGGAAGAATAGGAGAAAGGTATTTTATTACCATAATTGATGATTATTCACGTAAAGTTTCGTTATTTCCTATGTCGGAGAAATCTGAGGTTTTTGGTATAATTAAATCTTTAATTACCAGAGTTGAAAATATTTTAAATAAAAAGGTTAAGGCATTTAGATCAGATAATGGCACAGAATTTGTAAATAGACAGATGCAAAATTATTTTACCGAAAAAAGGATCGCTCATGAATTAACAAATATATTCACCCCAGAACAAAAGGGTGTAAGTGAAAGATATAACCAGACTGTCGCAAGTGGTGCTAGAGCAGTTCTGCAGGAAATCTGGTCTTCCTAAGTGTTTTTGGCCTGAAGCCATGCTATATTTTACATATACCTGGAATAGAGTTTGCCACAATAAGCTGAACAAGACTCCTTGCAAATTATTCTCAGGGTCCAGACCCTCAGTCAAACACTTAAAGCCTTTAGGTACTGTAGCATATATAGGTGTACCCCAACAACTTAGAAAAAAGCTAGATATCAGAGCCCGAAAAGGTTTCCTCGTTGGTTATGCATTCTGTACAAAAGGATACCGGATTTGGATGCCTGAAACAAACAAAATAATTGAAACTATTAATGTTTCTTTTAATGAGGAAGTTGTGTATAAGGACACTTTAAGTGGAGCATTGCTGGGCTCTACTAACAGGATTTCAACTGTCTCTAATAAGAATGAAGTGGGACGTGACGATGATGCCGATGACATAGTATACCACATTATACCCCATGATTCTGAAAGCTATGACAGTGATTCTGAAGTCTCCATAAACGATATTCCTAGCCCTGTATTAGAACCTAGATTAGTAAACTGGGAAAGAAAGGCTATTCAGAGGAAAAATAGATCGCGTACAGATGTCTATTATTAAGAAGAAGGCAAGGCTGAGATCCCTGAATGATGTTGCAAAATACTGCAATAAAAATAATATTGTTTTCATTCCTAATTTATTTAGTTTTAAAGGAACAAATCAGACAGAAGGTCTTGTTCTAAGCAGTCAAGATACAGTTTCAACAGATAAAGATAATGGGACCACCAATAATCTTAGCATATCCAGCTGACTAGATCACATTTCTATACCTAAGACTTATAAGCAGGCTATTGAATCGAAATATAAGGACGAGTGGCTAAATGCTATGAAAGAAGAACTCTGTATAATGAAGAACCGGGGAGTATGGCATTTGAAAGACTTACCAGAAAATACTACACCTATTGGATGTAGGTGGGTATTCACCATAAAAAGAGATGATACAGGAAAAATTGTAAGATTTAAATCTCGTCTTGTAGCACAGGGTTATAAACAGGAGAAGGGTATCTCATATGGTGAAACCCTTTCCCCTGTGGTCAACTTTAGTTTAATCAGATTTTTCTTTGCGTTACTCGTATCAGGTAAAGGTTGGTATCACCTTCAGTGTGATATAATAGGAGCTTATTTTTATGCCTCTTTGGAAGAGTGAATTTATGTGTCACAACCTCTAGGTTTTGAAGAAACTAGTCAGAAGAAAAAATTCTGTCGTTTAGATCAAGCTATATATGGATTACGACAAAGTGGTCGACAATGGTTCTATGAAATCCATAATGTTTTGTTAAAAATGGGTTTTTGTAAATTTCAATGGGGTAATTGTGCTTATTTACTAGGAGATTACTTAATTTTGATATTATATGTTGATGATTTTGTTATATTTGGCAGAGATCAAAAGAAAATAGATAAAACTATTACTAATTTGAAAAACCATTTTGACATTAAAGTACTAGGTAAAACTCGCACTCTTTTAGGCGTAGAGTTTGAAGAAAATGGTAGTGTCTTGATTCATTAACGCTCATATATTAAAGACATAAGTGATCGTTTTCAACGATTTAGAATACCGATTTCATCACTACCCATATCTAAAGGTTCAATTTATTCTAAAACTTCCTGTCCCTCTACAGCGGAGGAAGGAAGAGAAATGCTAAAATTTTCCTATAGAAGTGTATTAGGTTGTTTATCCTTATTGGCTAATAGAACTCGCCCTGACATCTCTTATGCTGTTAATATATTCAGCAAATTTCAGTCTAACCCAGGTATGCATCATTGGGATGGTTTGTTAAGACTTTTAGGTTATGTTATTAACACAGCCAATTTTTGCTTAGAGCTTTCTTGTAAACAACCCCAAATTAGATTTTATTCAGATGCTGATTTCGCTGCAAACAGAGATGATAGAATGTCCCTAGGAGGTCAACTCGTTTTACTAGGAAATTCTCCCATAAGTTGGCGTACAAGAGAAAAGTGTCACTTTGTCAACTATGGAAGCAGAATTTGTTGCTATCACTGAAGCTGCTAAAGAAATAATGTGGTTCAGTGGCATATTAAATGAGTGTCATGATAAAGGTATTGTAACAGGTGAACCAGAAATCCCTATTTTGTTTGTAGATAATCAAGCTGCTATAGATTTTGTAAAATCTCCAATTGAAAATTATCGGTCAAAACATTTAGACGTCAAGTTATTTTTCGTTCGCGATATGTATAATACACAAAAATTTAAACTTCCTTTTGTACGAAGTAAATTAAACTTAGCTGATGCTTTCACCAAGCCGCAAACAAAATTTGAACTGCAGAAGTTCATTTTAAATATATTTAAGAAATGATTGAAAGATTTTTGTTCATGTATTTTTTGGATCATTAGCCAACATTGTAGATTTTTGTCTTTGTAATTTATATTTGGAATGTTTTGAATTGAAATTAAAATATTCCGTGTGCGTTATTTTTTTGAGTACATTGTATGTTGTGTATCGGCGCCCCATGTGTGAATGTTTATGTATTGTGTGAATGTATTATGTACTATAATGTGTTATTTTAATTATACGCAGCACTCAGCCATTAGTTGTGAATTAAGTATTGTTTTGTATAACATACTATGCATATTGTTTTGTATAACTTTATGCATATTTTTTCTTTATGCTCTCATTTTATGAACCTTTTCCAGGGAAATATGGATATAGTATTAAATTTGTTAACTTAATGAATTAACAGATGTTTGTGTGATATATTTATTTGATCTAAGTGTATAACTAATATGTTGCACATGTTGATATTGTTAAACTATAAATATGTTATCTTCATTCGAATTATATTTTGTAATCAGATAACAGAGTTAGCAATTTATAATAAATCTGGATTTCATGGTGATAAGAGGGGGGGGGCATTGTTACCCTTGTGCAAACTTGAATTTCTTATCACCATGTTTATCTCATTTAAAATGCTTGTGCTTTATTTTATTTTTCTGCTATGCCTGATCGGCGTACTGCTGTACCTTTTATTACTAACAGACTTGGAATTTTGTTTTGCCGATCTGGCATTCCTATATTCATTATCAAATTAACTTGTTGTATACGTGTGCCGGTTCCTCAGGGGGGGGGCGTATCCCAGGTGTTTTAAAAGCACCAGATTCAGAAACTCAAATCTCTGGTGTCTGATGGTTTTGGTTAAAAACTCTCATTGTCCTTGGTATTATAGTTTACTTATTTCTGTTAGTAATGACAACGAATTATTTAATTGGAATATCTTTATTTTATCTATTCTCAAATTTTAAACTTATGTAATTATTTTTATGCTCAAAATCAATAAATTAAATTTGCTATTTTTATGTAAGCCTTCTTATTAGAATGTTATTAGTTTCTTATTTATTAAAGTTTCTATTAATAGAGCGGAATACTTTATAGGTATTTAAACTAATAGCTATCGTTTCTTTATCTGCATTAAAATTTAATATTTGCAGCTCTACTTATTGTTATAATTATTTTGGCAATTAGCCTAATGGTGGGTATTGAAAACAAGACATCTGCCCACAGTTACTTAAACCGTGGTACAGACTAACAAGTATTTCTTTGAAAACTTTGTTGTAAGCTTTTTTGATGGAGAATGTTTTTTTATCAGATAATCGGCAGCGGCGTATAATACGCACAACGAAATTCGGAACTCTTTTAACACATAATACGCGGATTATATACAGGAAAATACAGTAATTAGGAATATTAAAAAACAATGAAAATGTGTAATAACTTTCCCACTTAAATATCTATGTAAATGTATGTCAATGATACATAACAAAAATGTTTCAATAAGTGCATAAATTATAATACAATGTATAAAATGAGAAAAAAAAATATGTTTAATCACTTAGATGAAGAGATCAAAATTTTATTTGATTGAAGTTATATATGTTAACCACTTCCCGTACAAATTTTTTGGAAAAAAATTGCAAAAAATCATCACATTTTTTATTTTATTGCTAAATATAAGGAAACGAAACAAAACATGTAGGTTTCAAGTTGAATTTTTAATTTTTCACTGGTGTAAAAGCATGTAGTTTTAATATTAGTTTACAATCCCGAGTTATCTCGGGCAAAAAAATTAAATATTTGTCTTTGTATGATAGTTTTTGAAACAAGGGAAACACAAAGTATACCTGACATTCCGTATGCTGGTATCTGGTCTCATTTCTTATGGTATCATCACCATTATTTTACTTTTTTCAACACAACTATCCTCCTTTGTACATTACTGATCCACATGCCGACGTATACTATTCAATAGAGAAACATGTGGCCAATCCCGGAAAAGAACCACGAAATTAAAGAAAAGGCAAATTGCATGTTAAAACAGAATATTTCCTTTCATTTCCTCCAGGTTGAGTAAAAACGTGATAAAACAAATCGTACTGACAAATTTTCCTTCACCCGAGATTTCCCGGGATAATAATTAACTGCAATATATACGAAACCGAGATAACTAGGGATAATAAGGCAAGTGGTTAATATAATAAATAATATAAATTGCAACAAAAATATTTTAATAATTTTAATTACATATCAATAAGCAATAATATACATTAATTATGGAAGACTCTCCAAAAAACTTTTTTTTTTCTATTCATTATAAAGAGTGCAAGATAACTGCAAGAATGGGATAAATAATGGAAGCATTGCATTACAAATGATTAAGATAATATTAAATAGAAAAAATACCAAATACATTTGTGCATTGTTACAGCATAATTGAAACAGTAACAATAATTTTAAAATTCTAGTTAAACCTATTTTCAAATTCCCACCAAGCTTTAATAGAAAAGATTATAAATTGTCAAAAAAAACATAGATCTATGTTAGTAAACAAAATATTAATCTGAATAATTCCTGAAGTTTTTTATATAAGGCTAGCATAAATGATTCAGTCACTTAGTGTTTTGAATTATTGTTGATGACCCTAAAACATCTTTTATTTTCAGTATTCTTTTCCATGGTCTTTTCTGACAACCTTTTGTACATCTATAACATACGAACAATTATCACTTTCAAAGAGAAAATTCTTCACCCATTTACAACTGGCATTAACTTCGCACATCTTCTTTTGATAATAAAGATAATTGATTCGCTCAGCCGCCAACAATATACAATACAAACATGGTGAGTTTGTGGTTCTTTTCAGATATCTTTCATTTATGTTTAAATAATACTTTTTAAACTATAACTTTTTTTAAAATGAATGTTTATGAATGAGTCTCTACATTTCATGTTTTCTATAGCTAGGTTTGACAATGTATTAATAAACAATTTACTAGTAAAATATTATATGTATATTTGATTATAATTTCATAAACAGATTAGAATTAGGTAATCAACATGTTGAAATGAAAATTGAAATCTACTTACCCCAAAGAATTACGTCTTTGAACCCACAAATCAGAATCGGGTCTAATATAACTCAGATGGTTTGTTGTGTTTTGACGGCAAGACACACCAACACAGTCACGTTCTTCTGAAGAGGGAGATGTTCTTAATGGAGATGGGCCATCATCTGATGTTTCATCAGTTGGGCTCACTGGGCTAAGATCATCACTAGCAGGACTAACAATCAATCCTGGTGAAACAGGAGTCTGAACACTATCTGGTGTTGATAACAAACTGAGAGAACTAGTGCTACAGTGCATGCCAGTTCTAGAGATTGAAGGCATGTCTGGGGTTGTAGCACAACTTGGTAAGGACGGTTCTTGCGCAACAGCATCCGGATATGCAAGCACATTTTCCCCATCAGCAGAATCAGAATCTGATCCATAGGAACCGTTTCTATGACCACTGCATCCGTCGCCCGGCGGCTCTTCATTTTCACTGGCACTAAGAGTTTGGGATGAGGGGCTGCTGTACGGCGGAGTAGTAACACCCGGCACACAGTTACTATAACTCCCAGGTATTTCATCATTATCTAAATTTAGTTCCCCAAAATCGGAACCCATGTGATCCATTGAATTTGCAACCCGAGCTAAATCACTAGCTTCACTTAGACTTAAGTAAGTCTCATGATCCAGGTCAGAAGAACTATACACATCAGTACTTGGTTCTAATTCTGAATAATTTAAAACAGGTGTACCATCACCACACTCAAAGTTTACTGCTTCATTTATATTTTCTAAAGATGGACCTCCTTCATGGATGGAGTCATGTTCAGGAGTTGCTAAAGGAGCTGTTCGCTGGCTGTTTGAATGCTCATTTCGAGCTTGGGTTTGATTTATATAATGACCGTCACTAAAGGCATCTGCTCCAATTGGGTGAACTGCCAAAGCCATAGGCCGGGATGCACCACTAGAAGTTCTTTGAGGCAAAGCCGGTGGTGGGGGACTAGAATCTCTCAACACAGGTACTGATACAGATGTAGATAAAGTAGTAACATTTTCATCATTTTCAAGACAAGGCGTAGCATCGTCATCTGTACCATCATTCTGTTCATCTGTATCAACAATTTCTAAAAGGAAACTATCTTCAGGTTTTGTATGTTTTTGTTTCTGTGAAGACATATGACTAGAATCAGATCCATCTGCTCTGCTAACAGATGATCCTTCTTGCGAAGATGTTCCAGGCCCCAGCAAATGAGCTTTGGATCTTTCTAAGGGACGATGACTCTTAGCAGATTTTTGTTTGGGAGGAAGAGGAGGGGGAATATCCATTTCTTTTGCAGGTGTTGGGTTAGGGGAAGAATCAATACTATTTGTAGCATCTGCTGCAGGCTGAAGCACGTATTCCATATTAGTAAAGGCCACAGAGGAAGAACCAATGCTGCAAACACTGCTACTGCCAGTTGTTGGTATAGATGGCACAGAAAGGCGAGAAACAGAAACCTGGGATGCCCTCCGAATGGGAGGAGCAGCTGCAATACTGTTTATGCTTTGATCAGAGCCAGATCTAATACTTCGAGGCTGGCTATCTCTTCTTAAAGGCTCAGAGGCACGAGATCCAGTTACAGAATGGCTGGAACCATTTCCAGATAAATTACCATTCTGCATTTGAGCTGAACGACTAGAAAGTACAATATGTTGAGGCGTATTCGGGACGGATGACCCAGTTATTTGAGAATCTGATAGGTCAGTTGCATAGATAGGATTGTGAACCTGTCGTATGTGTGTCCAAGGATCAACTGAAATGATAAAAATTAATTTGCTATGATAAATCATTCGACCCATTTACATAAAAATAAATTAATGGTCTACTACACATAAAAAAATATAATAAATTACATATGAATACCTTTTCATTATTTAATGTGGGTGAATTATAAATTTAATTTATTAGTAAAATTAATTTTCGGATCCCCATTTGGGTCAAATAAATTGCCATTACAGAAAATGTGAAAAATATTTAAAAGATTAGGATTAACTATTGCATTAACCATTTGTGTGATAAAAACATGGGTAGAAAGAAAATTATATTAGAGAGTATAAACTCATTTTTAAAATTAATGACCTTGAGCTTTGCAGATGGAGTTCATTTTTAAAAATTACATAAAATTTAATTTTCTTTAATACAAGACTATAATTTTTTTGTGCTTCATTAACAATTAGTAATATTCCTGAGCATTTACTACTCAGGCTGTAACCAGTAAATTTAAAAAAAATGAATTATAGTAAACATAAAAATGGAAAACTTTGTGAAATCTAAAAATCAAGACTAATAAAGTATAAATTTAAATTAACCGTTTGAGTGCAGCGAAGCGCTATCGCGCTTCGCTTGTTATGTTATTTTTATAATTGAGAAAACTCTTCAGCACTCAAATGGTTAAGTAGTAATCAAGTATTAAAATATTATTAAACTCTAAAAAAATTTCTTTATCATTTATCAACATAAATTTAATGATCTTGCATACACTTTTAAATTCTAAAATGTAAATCAATCATATAATTGCTATATTTTCCAATTTTACTGAGCCAAACAGTTAATGCTCTGATCTTCAGTTCAACTGTTTTCACAGACTTTGAATCCTATCTTGGACATGGATGTTTGTAGTGGTTTGGAATCCACTTTAAACTGTAGAATTCCATTATGTAAAAAATCAACTAATTTACTAAAGGATATGCAATTAATAGAGTTGACAATTATTATTGAGAATAAAAATAAACAATTTCAGTTTCTTCCTTAGTACCGTATTTTCCTGTATATAATCCGCAGCGTCATATTATCCGCATGGCCGTTTATTCGAGTGATAGGAAAAAAAGCGTCGCATTATCCGCAGCGGCGTATAATCCGCGGCAATTTTTCCCGGCGAATAGTCTAAAACATGTATTGCTGATAATATGGGTTTCACATAAAATAAAAAAGATGAAAGTAGGATTAAAAATTTAATAAACTGTATAGAAAAAAAACATTTATTATGAAAAATATCAGTCTAGATCCACTTCATTGCAAAGTGCGATAAACTTGAGATGAAAGCACGAGATCAATCAAAAGCGATAATTTCGAGAAGATTCTTGTAAAACTTATCGATATTTAGCTTCTAATATCTTTTAAAACGATGTTAGACACACACACATATTTAAATTAATATATATTTGCTTCGTTAATATTTAAATGAAAGAAATGGATTATTTACAAATTGTGTATTTTATACAAATTTTTTTTATACCACGTGTGCTTTGTTTTTCACTTCACATTAACACATTTGACAGCATTTTTTAAAATTTGTTTTCGCTATAGCTTTTTATTTAAAATCTGCTGTGTAAATTAAAAGTTTTCGCTTCCATATGACGATATACGAATTTGAATATTTTAAAAACGAAACAGCTCACGTCAAGGCAAATTGCACAATGACGTTAGCGAATTTACAACTGTAATAACTTTAAGAGGAACTGAATTCGATTTTGAACATAATTGAACAAAGCCGATTATAGTTTAAATAACTCAGGTGTATCTTGGTACCACCTGTTATTTATTTTATGAAACATAAAGAGTATTTCTTTCAAAACTTTCTTGTAAGCTTTTCTGATGGAGAATATTTTTTTTATCAGATTATCCGCGGCGGCGTCTAATACGCACAACAAAATTCGGAACTTTTTTAACACATAATCCGCGGATTTTATACAGGAAAATACGGTAGTTAAATTTATTTCTTAATTTTTTAAACAGATAGTTTTTAGGGGGTGAATTTTTAATTTATTTAACAATACATGAATTAAATTACGGTATCCATAAACCATTCTAGTCATCAAGTGGAATAAAATTTAATGAAATTACATCAAATATTGTGTAGATTACACAACTAGATTAACAAAGGCCTAGGGCAATCTTAAAAAATGGTGTTTGGTGACATTTTAAAAAATAACAAATTTTTAGATGAATTTTGCAATAAAATATTGTTGACTTTTGTAATTAATACTTTTATATACATTTAATAAAATATTATGAATTACTTTAAAAGTCATAGAAGCAAAAATATATATTGTTTTTTATTGCTCAATTTAAAAAAAAAATACAATAAATAAAAAACTGACAAGCATACATACAAAGCATAAAATGATTTATTTTGCAAATCTTTAATTTTTTAAAAAATTAGTAACTTAACTAATAGGTTTATTATAATAATAAAATATAAAAATCTGTAAATGAAAAATCAGCAGGAGAAAAAAATAAATTGACCAAAAGAAGAATTGCTGGTTATACTTATCCATAAACTCCTGTCTATAGCTACATACAAAAAATTCAAGGAAATATAAATTTCTAATTATTTCAATAAAACAAAGTTAATGTAGAATTTTAGACTAAATTTCAGTGAAATTATATATGAATTTTCAGTCTTCTCAGTTATATTGTTTTAATTTTATTGCATTACTTATAACAGTTATTATATTGCATTTATTACTTACTAACCATAATAATATTAATAAATGTCTTTTAATGAAACCTATAATACATTCAACTCACAACAAAATGTTGGACAGAATTAAATAACGTGATGTTTTAAATGAATGACATTATTGACACTGATCTCGGTCACCATTATTGACATTAGATCCATCAAATATTAAAGTTCTCACACAATTAAAATACTTAATTTGAAATATTAAAAAGAAAAGCTATATTACAATGAAAATTTACGAGAAGAAATTATGACTGGAAACAATTTTTTCTTCATTATTAAGTTAAGAGATTATTTATTCAAGAGAGTTAAAGTTATTTCCATAAAATAAATATAACTTTAATTGAATTCATTCTGTGATAATCAAATTTTGGGGTACTGTTACATATATTATACATATATGTTAAAAAAATTAAAGATACTCTAACTTCTGCATACTAATATCCCATAAAAATTAGATTACTTTAATAATTGCAATTTCACAACTACACTTCTTTTTTAAAATAAGATACTGTACAAATTACTTTATTTTCAAAAATCAGTGTTTGTAAATGAAAAAAAGGCTGTTTTTAAATAAATTTTAAAAATTTCTGAAAATGAGAAAATTAAAATTCTAAAAATAAAATTAAGATATTAAAAATATCACTTACCTGGACCATTTTCTAATGTAAATGTGAAGGATAATTGCCCTGTTACATGATCTGATGGATTTTTATTGCACAAGCTAAAGTTAAATTCTACAGGGATCCTAATAGGAAGAAAACTGTTTAAGTAAAATTGTAGTATTATTTCCAATGTTTTTATTCAACTAATAATCTAAGTCAAAATAAAAAATATTCATGAAATGTGAATAAATATTACCCAGTACACTGATCTAGAAGAAGGCAAATTTGAATTGAAAATTTTCCTAAGAAACGACTAATGATTGGTCTACTTTTAGCAAACTTATCTTTCACCTCAAAATCGAGAATGTCAGAAGGATAGGCAATAAATTCAAACTGAAATAATACATATGAATATTTTTAAGAAGCAATAATATAGGTTGTATAATACGAGAAAATATAAGAATTAAATGGTGAGAATTTGAACTTTTTAGGATACAAATAGATCACAATATAGATGGACAAAATTTAAAAATTTTCACATGTAAGTGTCTATTCGGTTGAAGAAATTAGATTATAAAATTAACATCAGAAAAATAACTATTAGATAACTAATTAAACACTGGCAACAAAAAAAAACAAATTAAAAATTTACCCAAATCTAAACAACTATTTCAACTAATAGCTAAACATATAAATTACAGAAACAAATCTATTTATAATGTATTGAAATTTTTAATTTTTATAAATGATAGATTCCTTTATAAAAAAATTAAAACCTTTATTTCAAAAATTTTTAAAAAAAAAAAAGCATTTTTTACTTGTCCAGGCCAAGATGGGTGAGTCGTAGCTTCGGCAATACCAGTTCGACAAACTTGACCATGATGAGGTAACAATAAAACACCTTCACCTTTACCAGGTTGAATTGATATTTTGACATAGGGGTCAGGATTGAAAAACATCCCCTTTTTCAAATTTCTTGCATAGAGATCTATATAAAATGAGAATACAAAGCAAGTATTAAAAACAAAATTGCCAAATGCATTTTACAATTTCCAGTGTGTAAAAAAGTTACAAACCTGTTAAAAAATAAAATATATTACAATATTATCTATAGTCTTTTACACAGCCTATTTTTCATTAAGAATTCCTGAACTTTTTCTGTTAGTCTAATAATCTTTTATACAAGACAATCTTGTATTTGTAATTGTAGAACATTTTCATTTCATGCTCTTTTCAAGAATTTTGCAACAGGCACATTTTTCTTTCCTCAATAATCTTAAATGCAAAATCACAATGAAACGCATTGTAACATTTACTTTTATAAGGGAAAAAAACTAATTTGCAACTTAACTGAATTCATTTAAAAAAGAAAAGAGACCATAAGAAATAAAAAATTTAAATTTTAAAATAAACAAATCAAAAATACTTATGTATTAATGAAAATAACAAAATATCTTAAGACTTTATTTGAATGAATTTAAAAAATAATAATTAACAGTTAGTTATAATTTATAACAGTGGAATATTTTTCACTCTAGTTAATTATGTAATATCTTTTAAAAGAAACCTATAAAGAAAGTATGATAACTATAAAGAAGTAGAATAAGAAATATATATAAAGAAAGTAAATGACTTTTAAAAGAAATTATGAAAAATTATTAATTTTCAAATTTCTGATGCCCTGGTATGCAATTCCTGCATTACAAAAATTTTTCCATTACATTTTATTTTCAAAAATTAATTATTTAAAAAAAGGACAGAAGAAAAGTTAAAAAAATATTCAACTATTATTTTTCAGTTTTCACACATTTATAAGCTTTACTTATATGAAATAATTTAAGTTTTATTACTGGAACATCATATGTGTAGGAAATTAATATGTAATATTCTCTTTCATAAAAATTATCATTAACCAAAGAAAATAATCAATTGTGAATATTGATGATGATATTGACTCTTCAAATAACTTAATGTATCATATATATATATACATATAACACATACATAACACACACAAAGCATTTAACTTATAATTAATTCATAAAAACTAAAAATATATATATATATATATATATAAAAATAAATTAAAAAAAATTTATCAAACCAATTTTATTAAAGTTAACTATTTTTTATAAATTCACAAACTCATATACAACTTTCCACAAGTAAAAAACTTGAAATTAATCTAACATATGGGATATTTTTTTAATCAAATGATGAAATTAGTTTTGAAAAGAAAAATTAAATATATCACTGAATGTACAACAAAATTAATTTATCTTAAAAAATACTTAAAATTCTAATATTTTTAAAAATACAATACATGTTGTTGTTAATGACACTTGTCGACGCCAATCCCGCCCGTCACAGAGACTAGGCGAATGAAGTCAGAGAGTGAACGTCTTCCGTTTTTTTTTTTTTTTTTTTAATAGAGCACTCTCATTCGAAGGTGGAAGTACGACTTTAGGCTCATAGATGGCAGCACCACCTGAAACTTCCAATTTAGAGATTGAAACCAGTGAAGCTCCAAAGCCTGGTTCCAATCATCCCCAGAGGTATTAATTTATTATGGGAACATGGACGACATTGCGACCCGACGGATTTAACGTGCCCCAGTTAGTGAACACGACGGATCTTCGGCTAAGTTGGGATTCGAACTCACCACCTTTTGGTAACAAGAACGACGCCCTAACCAACCAGGCCACCGTGGCCCACAATACATGTTAATACAGTTATGTTTATTTCATGTTTTTACATTATGTATTTTATATTAATGTAATACATAATGATGCGATAAAAATATCAGTTTTTAAAATAAAATGTTAATTCTTTAAATCTGAATCTAAAAGAGTAATTCTTTTAAAATAATTTCATTTTATGAAAGGATATTTTAAAATAATTCCATAAATCAGTTTAGAGGATTTATAAAAAGGTTTTTGGCGCTTAATAGCGTTTCATTAACAAGAAAATTGAAATTAAATTTAGAATCATGTTTAAGTCAATTACCCATTCACAAAGATAAAAATTCAACATTTAAGAAATAAAGTTCATTTATATCTTATTTTTTTATTACAAATGTATTGAAATTCTTAATCAATGAAAATAATAACTCTTCAAATACAAATGTAAAAAAATTACAGGTATAAAAAAAGTGCATTCAATTTCTCTTTCTTAAAAAACAAATAATTATTTTAATGCCAAAACTTAAAAGTGAACTTAAACAAAAGAAATTAATATATTAATACATTGAAACTCTAGCAATGTTTTAACCAAGTTTTAAAATAATTAAAAATTCCTTTTTTTCTATTAAATCATGTGAAATTTAATATTTTAAAATAACAAAAATGGATGGGAAGCAGTTATGAACAATGCTTTCTCATTTCAGAATATTTTGAAATTTTAAATCAAGTTTCTTTATATAAACAAAAGTAAGAAAAAATTAAAATTGAGAATTTACTAAAACTGGAAGAAAGTTTTTAATAAGAACAACAGAACCCTTCAAAAAGCTAAAAATTAAGAAATATGATATACTAGCAATTTTAAATTTATTAAATATCATTCTTTATTAAATTTACAATCCATATATTATTTAATTTAAGTTAAATTTGAA
>JAPDSC010064177.1:67327-121586 GCA_026290005.1 Latrodectus geometricus
GTGTGAGTGTGTGAGTGTGAGTGTGTGAGTGTGAGTGTGTGAGTGTGTGTGTGTGAGTGTGTGAGTGAGTGAGAGTGAGTGAGAGTGAGTGAGTGAGTGAGTGAGTGAGTGAGTGAGTGAGTGTGTGTGTGTGTGTGTGCATGCACGCGTGTTCCTATACTTCTTTCTGAAGTAGCTATTGAACATGTTAACTTTTTTCTATAAATAATATGATTTGGTATAATTTTTAGCAAATTTATCAATGGAATTTAGATAGAAACAGGAAAGTAGTTCATCTATTTGATATCAGAAACATTTCTCTTTTAACCACATATTAAGTCATTTTTGTTTCATTCACTTAACACACAGTAGGTGCACATCAAATTTTATGTATAATTAATGAGAATTATTCATCCTATTGGCTCAGTAAAATGTAACAGATAGCTAAAATTTATTAAATTTTTTTCTGTAATTAAAATTTACAAAAGAATAAAACATTAAAAAAGTACAAGACATATTATTAATATACATTCATAAACATAAGAAACATATTTTTATACATAATATAATAAATAATTCTAACTAAATATAGATAATTGTCGTGAATACTGAATTTTTTAGTATTGAAAAATATAGTTTAATTTCAATAATAATACTTCAAAAAATATAACAACTAGAATTGAAATGGCACAGTTGTATAGCATTCATTTCTATTTCTCATGTTCACAAGTACAATTTAAAAAAAAATAATAAATAAATAAGGTTGTAATAACTTTAAATAATTCTTTATTAATCTTCTTAAATTAAATTACTGTTTAACCAACCAAAACAGAAAAGATAGAAATCAATTTTTTAATCAAAGATATTGGTTTTTGAATTAAAAGTATCAAACAAGAGTGTGATGTTTTTTAATAAATTTAAAGAAGCTGTTTGGCATTATAATTAATTTCCTTCTATTCAATGCTTTATATATGTACACAGTATATTTTCAAATTACTTTAATAATGTTTTCACAATTCATATGATTTTACAGTAAGACTAAACTGGACTAATTGGCATTTATATAATTTCTGATTTTTGATCAAAATCTTGAATATATTATGTTATTACAATCTTTCCTAAATCTAGTGGGACCATCAAAAATGAATATAATCCATTTCATAGAAAATTTTTAATATATATATATATGTGTGTGTGTGTATGTGTGTGTGATCGGAAACAGTGTAGAGGAGAGCACTATCCAGCGCCGGTGTTTTCTCCTAACTATTCCACCAATAAGAGGTCAGATGGAACATGACGTAACAGCGCGCTAAGCTTTGGCCAAGCGGGACCTCCCCGTTAGAACGAGAGCGAGATTGGAGACTAAAGACGAACACGTTGATGAAAGACGATTATTAAAGATGTCTAATTGTTATTCTTCTCAATTTTGTTAATTTTACTTTAATTTGTAAATATTTTTTCTATTGGTTACTCTTAATTAAATTCAGTAAGCTTAAATATTGAATTAGTCTGTTTTAATTTCTACTTAATCTCCATACTCCCTCATTACATGGGGGCATGGCCGATTACGAGAATTTATTTCTCCTCAAGTATTATTCCCTAGACAGCCAAGTAACTCTAAGGACTTCCTAAGCAACTGAGACGACAAATGCCAATGATTGACTCCTTCAAAACGGTGAGTCAGCTTTAAACTTATTTCATAGACTATAAGAAATATGGCTTCCTTAAATTCTTTTAAGAAAATTGCTATCTCAATATCGAACAGTAACATAAGAACATTAAAAATTTACATAAATTAATATTTGGTACAGATGAAGGGCGAAGAAATAGAACTAATTTACAAAATTTTACTGGTTTTGATTCTGACTATCCTATTGAAGAAGCCATAACAAAAGCCATAACTTTATTTAGTCATAATGATTTTATTTCTATGTGTAATGTGCTTCATATTGAATTTACATCTAATGCTAAAGACAATTGTGATTTGATTTTTGAACATTTAAGAAATTTCGATTAGTTTCGAAATTCTGAATCCGATTCCGAAACTGAAGCAGAACTAGTAGAAACTTTTAATAATATAAGAAATCCAGTGAGTTTAATTAAAAATTCCTCATCACAGAATCGCAGTGTCAGTGGTTTTCAAAACGAAACAGTAAAAAACACCCTGACAGCAGTCGTAGACAATATTTTTCCTCCATTCGGAGCCGAAGATGACTCACAAAGACAGTCTGCAAATCCTTTTTCTCCCAGTCAGGTGCAAAATACTAACTTACATTCACACAACACTAGTTTTAGCGGATATTTTTCTATGAAAGATCTAACTGACACTTTACGCTACTTTAATGGTACTGACAGTTATTCAGTCGAACATTATATACAAGATTTAGAAGATAACTTTTGTTTATTCAATATTACAAGTGATCAACAAAAGATAATTTTTACAAAAAAAATCTTTAACTGGTACTGCAAAAACTCTTATTCAGAGTATACATGGTTTGTTTACATGGAAAATTTTAAAAGAAACTTTATTGTTAGAATTTAAATCGAAAGTTAATAGTAATCAAATTCACACTATGCTTCAAGAACGTACTTTATGAAAAGGTGAATCTCTTTTTGAATATTTTGTATGCATGCGCGAAATTGCTTCTCGAGGTACAATAGATGAAGCATCTTTAATTGAATACATAATAAATGGTATACCTGATAACTCAAGTAACAAAATTTTGTTATATGGTACTAAAAATATTTCTGATTTTAAAGAAAAATTAAAAATTTATGAAAAAATTCACTTTTCTAGAAAACAAATGTTTCCTGATGTTCTCACTAAATATTATGATCGAAAAAATTACAATCTCAGCAATCGAGATTTAAATAAATGCAATATTAGAGTTACTCATAACAATCAAGAAATGTCGAATGTATCTCCAATAATTTGTTTTAATTGTGGCAAAAAAGATCATAAGTCTTCACAGTGTTTACATAAAGAAAAAGGATTTAAATGTTTCCAGTGTAATAATTTTGGTCATAAGGCCATGGACTGTCCTAATACTCAGTTGACTACAACAAAAATACCCAAAAATTCTGTTAAGCATATTCAGGTAGATTATGATATTTCACCTGAAATAAAACCCATGCACATTCCAATTACTTTATGCAACATCAAAATAAATGCACTGTTAGATACGGGTAGTGAAGCTTCTATGATAAAATATTCAATATATAAACAAATTGGTTTCACTCTTCTTAATTATTCCCCTCTTGTTTTTACTGGAATAGGAAATATTAAAATTAAATCAATGGGATATTTTACAGACTTAATTCAAATAGAGGATTCCTCATTCTCTATAAATATTCACGTAATTCCAGATGATTGTATTTCTGTAAATGCAATTATTGGAACAGATTGCATCAACCAAGGTGAATTTCACATAGGTAAAAATAGTATTCATTTGGTTAACAATAATCAAAACTTTCTTGTTAATATAATTAATGTTTTCGATGAGATGGACACAGTCGAACTTTCACATATTAAAAACTCAATTTATAGAGAACAAATTAAGAAATTAATTAACAACTATAAGCCAAACAAAACTAAGACTACAGATGTTTCAATGAATCTAATTCTTTGTGATTCAATACCGGTAAATCAGCGTCCACGCCGATTACCTTATGCAGAACAAAAAATCGTCCACGAACAAACAGAACAATGGTTAAAAGATGGTATTATTAAAAAAAGTACTTCCAATTATGCAGCTCTAGGGGTTCTGTGTAAAAAGAAAAACGGTAAACATAGATTATGTATCGATTATAGACAATTAAACAAAAAAATAATTCGGGATAGATTTCCCCTGCCCCTTATTGAAGATGTACTTGATCGCTTAGAGCAGTCTCAAGTTTTCACAACATTAGATTTAAAGAATGGCTTTTTTCATGTTCCCGTAGATCCTGTTAGTAGCAAATACACTGCTTTTGTTACTCATGATGGACAGTTTGAATTTCTCAAAATGCCTTTCGGATTGTGTAACAGTCCTTTTGTTTTCCAAAGATTTATTAATAATGTGTTTCGTGAACTATTGAAAGAGGGCACAATGATAGTATACTTAGATGATGTTATAATACCATCTCGAGATGAAGCCGAAGGTATTAAAAAATTAGAACGAGTTCTTAAAGTTGCTTCAGAGTATGGTTTGGAGCTTAATTTTGATAAATGTAGTTTCCTTCAACGCAAAATTGAATTTCTTGGCTACGTTATTCAGAATGGAACAACCTTCTCCTTTGAAATCCCTTGCCGTTCAAAATTTCCCTAAACCTACTAATTTTAAACAGATTCAGAGTTTCCTTGGATTAACTGGATATTTTCAAAAATTCATTCCTAATTATTCACGCATTGCTAAACCCTTAAGTGACCTTCTTCGCAATAACCAAGAGTTTAAATTTGATACTGAACAAATAAAAGCTTACCAAGAATTGAAAAACATTCTGTCTCAAAAATCAGTCTTACACATCTATTGACTAGGTTCACAGTTAGAATTGCATACTGATGCCAGCTCACAAGGTTTCGGAGCTGTGCTACTTCAAAAAGGAAGTGATGAAAAATTTCACCCCATTTACTATATGAGCCGAAAGACTTCCCCTCAACAATCCAAATATTCCAGCTACGAATTAGAAGTCCTCGGGATTATAGAAGCTGTGAAAAAATTCCTTGTTTACTTACTAGGTAATAAATTTAAAATTGTTACAGATTGCATTCAAACAGACTATAGAAAAGAAAGATTTAACTCCAAAAATTGCCAGATGGGCAATGATCCTTGAAGATTTTGATTATGAAATAATTCATAGATCTGTTAAGCAAATGCCTCATGTTGATGCCCTCAGACATAACACAGTATATTTTATTACACCTCAATCAGAAATGACATTAAAAATTGAACGAGCTCAATCTACAGATGATAACATTCAAAATCTTAAAGCTTTATGCCAAAAAAATAACACTAATGACTACATTATAAAAAATAACATCCTATACAAACATGAAATAGGCAACGAACTTTTAGTTGTTCCCCAAGCTATGGAAAATTATATTATTAGACACGCTTACAATAACGGACACTTTTCTGCTGCACAAACACAGTCAATTTTACAACATGATTTTTATATTTCTAGTTTGCGACCTAAAATTGAAAATATAATAGCTAATTGTGTACACTGTATTTTATATAATAAGAAACGAGGAAAAACTGAAGTTTATCTTCACCCAATACCTAAAGGTAACGTTCCTTTAGACACTTTTCACATAGATTTTCTTGGTACACTTCCATCTTCAAATAAAATGTATCAACACATATTTTCTGTCGTTGATGCATTCACAAAGTTAACATGGTTTTATCCCGTAAAATCAACAACAGCAAATGATGCAATAGAAAAATTGAAAATTCTTCAAACAACATTTGGGAATCCTTCTAGAATAATTTCTGACAAAGGTTCAGCATTTACTTCTAAAGATTTCGCCGATTATTGTTCCGAGCAAAGAATTGAGCATAAAACTATAACTACTGGTCTTGCACGAGGTAATGTACAAGTAGAACGCATCCATGGAATCATTATTCCCATCCTTGCCAAGCTTTCTGCAGATGATCCCACAAAATGGCTTAAATATGTTCCAGATGTCCAATGAATTCTGAACAGTGCTACAACTACCAGTACAAAATATTCTCCCTTCGAACTAATGATTGGAGTGAAAATGAAGAATAAAGAGGATTATCGAATGAAGAAACTACTCGAGGAAGAGTACCAAGCAGACACAATAAAAAACAAAAAAGAACTTCGAGAAGAAGCTAAAAAGAATATCCTGAAACTACAACAGCAAAACCAACGCCAATTTAATCGGAAACAAAAGTCACCTCTAACATATAAAGTCGGAGATTTAGTTGCAATACAAAGAACCCAATTTGGTACAGGATTAATGTTGCGGCCAAAATTTTTCGGACCCTACAAAATAACTTCAGTTAAAGAACGAGATCATTATGAAGTCGTGAAAGTCGGAAATCATGAAGGCCCGAATAACACCTCAACTGCAGCTGAAAATATGAAACCATGGAATTAAAGGGACAACAACGATTAAAGACCCTTTTTCTGGAAAACAGACTTATGATAAACGGATGCTATTAAAAAAAAAAATTTTTTTTCAAATATTTTAATTGTTTCTTTTTTTTTTTTTTTTTTAGAAGGTTTTCATAATCAAGATGACGCAAAAGAAAGATGAAACTTGCCAACAAAGATGACGAATGGCATCAAGAAATAGGCTATTAAAGACGACGCCTGTGAATAATTTTATTCTTTACTTATTTTTTTTCTATATTTCTTTTTTTTTTTGTTTTGCTTTCTTTGTGCAAGCTTTGGAGGACCAAAACCATCAGGATGCCCGAGTGTGATCGGAAACGGTGTAGAGGAGAGCACTATCCAGCGCCGGTGTTTTCTCCTAACTATTCCACCAATAAGAGGTCAGATGGAACATGATGGAACAGCGCGCTAAGCTTTGGCCAAGCGGGACCTCCCCGTTAGAACGAGAGCGAGATTGGAGACTAAAGACGAACACTTTGATGAAAGACGATTATTAAAGATGTCTAATTGTTATTCTCAATTTTGTTAATTTTACTTTAATTTGTAAATAATTTTTCTATTTGTTACTCTTAATTAAATTCAGTAAGCTTAAATATTGAATTAGTCTGTTTTATGTCAAGTATATAAAATATATATCTATACACACACACAATAGATGATCATATTTATGAACTTGTAGGGACCGGTAAATCAATTCATAAAATAGAAAAATGATATATTAAATTATTAATATCTTTTTTTAAAAACCAAACAACTTTTTCTATAAATATATATACTATCATAAAAAAAATTATTTAGAATACACAATAAGAAATACGTGCAAAATAAAACCCTACATAAAAAGAATACTTTCATTGATGAAAAACAGTCATTTGTCTTTTTCTGTAGATTTTTAAAAGCATATTTTCCAAATTTACAGCATATAAAAGCATCTTGCTTTTTCCTCTTAACTAAATAAATAAAAAAATAAAAAAATCAGTTCTGTTAGCAATTTATCTGCTTGTTTTGCAAGCAGTTTTTGTATTAGATAATTCTCTTTTAGTTCAATATCTAAAAGCTCTTTTACATTCTCATTCATGATATTCTCAATAATTTCATCATCACATACTTCTTTGATTAGGTACAACATGTGAGTCTACATTCAAGAAATCTTCAAAAAGAAAAATTCAGATAGCAAAGGTTTTCTTTGACATATATGACAGAGTTCATATATGTGTATAACTACCTTTGCTCATGTCACCAAGTAAATTAACTTGGTTTCTACAGTTACAGCAGTTTCTTTAAAAAAACCTGCATGTTGAAATGCTTTCAATATTGTGTTTTCTTCAACATCATTCCAAGAATACATTCCATTGATTGACAAATTGTTCCTTGAAGATCAATTTCATAAGTTGCTCCAATTCCAAGCCCATAATTACTCTTTACAAAAGTACTCTAAGATTTTTGCTCTTGAAACTGTTGATTAGGCCAATACATGGATTGTAAGACAGAGGTCACATTAGGTGAAACTCACACAGATTGGTTCAAAATCTGAGACTTCAACGGGAGCAGTGCAATTATGCAGAATTAGAACTTTACAATTCCACGATAAAAATGTCGATCTAAAGCTCTCCGCTTCAAAAATGCTTCCAGTCATCCAAGTTTTAATTTTAGCATCATGTATAACTGGTAGTTATTGAACATCTTTTAAACATCTAGGCATTAAATATTTTCCTGTGAAAGGCAGAAGCAGTTTTTCTATTTCATTCATATTGTCTGCAAATACTGCAATTCTTTGTGTGTTTCATTTTATCTCCATTACATTTATCACCTCTAAAACTAAGTGTTCTTTGGAGTAAGATTTTAAAAACAAACCACTTTTGTCTGCGTTTAAAACATCCTTTTGGGTATAAAATGAGAAATAATAATGCTCCTTTCAACTCAATTTTTCAAATTTTATTCACAGTTCCACTTTAGCTACATAATTTTCTAAAGCTCAAACCGTATTTGACTTTAAATTTTTGGAGCCAACTGTTTGATGATTTGAAATTTTTTATATTCAGATTCATAGCAAAGGAATTGGAGTTCTCTTTAATGATATACCATCACCAGGAATGTCAATTCCTCTTTTTTTTAGACACACAAATAAAAAATTTATCTATATTAGGATATTTTTCTTCTCTATAATATTTTTGAAGGATGAAAGAAGCACTTTTGCTAGCACTGTTTTTTTTTTTTGCAAAAATATTTCCGTGTTCTTAAAATAGTCGAAAAGCTGTTATTTGGAATTCAATATTTTTTGTCAATTTTTGTCTTTAATATTTTTTGTCCAATTCATTTTGCATTTTCTTTTTCTACTTTGATTGATAAACATTATAATTTCTTCAACTGCAACAAATCCTTAATGAGAGGCTGCTTAATCTCAACTAATGAAAGTCCATAAATAGGGTGGTTCAAATAAAACAGAACCAAGTACAGAACAAAAGATTTTTCCCTTTCTATGATCTTATATAAGAAGACAAGAATCTTATTTGAAACAGTTCTTTTGTCATTAAATATCTGTTCTCACAATGTCTGAAATGACTGCACATTCACTTAATTGTTCAAGAATGAATAAAGTTCTAAGGCATTATATAAAAAAAAATCAAATAGAAAAGCATCAAATCACAAAAAATAAAATGGATAAGAAGTTATTTGTCAGAAATGAAAGTTCACAAAAAAAGAGCTACTTTTTAAACTTTAGTTAATAAAGAAGGGTTAAAATTATTATTGTGTATATCGTGTCAGGGTAGGAATTAACCATTAGTTCATAAAAATCTGAGTGTTATAAATTAAAGGTTTGTAAAAACAAACGCTTACTGTATTGTGGAATGGGAATGATATAAATAAGACTGCTGATATTTTGGAGAAACAAATGGTGTACAAGTTCTTCAAAAACCTTTGAATAGCCTTCCTCTTTATTCAATAAAATTACTAAATAAAGAAGACATACTGCTAGAATAAAGAAAGGCCTTTTTGTGATTTTGATAGTAAGCTTAGGATTATCCTGATTAAGGAGTCCCAAGGAGTGCAAGTAAGACACTTGTTAGCCTATCTGCAGACCATTTGCAGGTGCATTTTTGCCAGTTAAAACTTTGGAGTTTTCCCTTGTGTGTCCTTTGTGTTAACAAGATCAAATTTTTGATGCTAACCATCTTGACTTATGTCCTGTACTTGTATTTTTAACATGTACTGTTCAGAAGAATTGGAAGGCCAGAGAACTAATGGCATCTGTCAATTTCCTGGGTATTTGCACTAAATAAATATTGTGAAATAAAAATATATTTCTTCACTTAAAAAACATGTTTCGAGAAATTAAATATTTTCAAATTTCTCAGAGTTATCCAATTTTTTCCAAATGTATGCCAGTCTATTCAAAATTTCAGATGTTATAGAAACCCTGTATTTCACAACAAGAATAAACCTACAATATCTATTTTATTTGTAATTTTCCAAATTTGTAAAAATTATAAATTTCAATTTTAAATATAAATGATTAGAAATTTGTAACAATTATAAATGATGATTAAAATAGTTAAACATCATTAAAAAATAATTAGTTAATAATTAGTTAAAAATAATAATAAAATAGTTAAACATCAATTAAATAAGATAAACATCATTAGAGAACCTATATACAAATAAATAAAATGTAAGTAACCCCCATAATTGGAATTTAAAAGCTTTCCCAGGTGTAGCTATATTGCTTGAAATTTATATTTAATAATTTCAAAATCTTTTTTTCAAACATTACAATAGTAAAATAAACAAATTTTTATGCAATAAAACTACATAGAAATAGCAGGTTTCACAATAAAAAAATTTATAATTTTTCTATGCCTTGGTTCAGTCATAAAACTTTCTCAACAATAAATATACACATACTTAAAATACTATAACAGCAAATATAATATTTATTCAACATTTATAATGTGTGATAAAATGTTTCTTTAAAAAATTTAAACACATCTGGAATTATTAATATAAAAACTAATATTACTGCACTTAATACTAACTTGAGGTCCACAGGAGGCCAAAAGCCTTCTAACCACGACCACAGGACTGACAGCTCGTAACACACCAGAATTACCATGATAATATTTAAAACAAACATTTGTTACATCTGTAAGAGTAAATTAAAATTTAGTGAAAGGAACATTAAAATTGGTTAAAGCATAAAAACATAGAAATGATAAACATACTGCTAAATAGATTAAACAGGAATAAATTAGTATGCTTACCCTCAGTAAAAGAATCACAGTTTTCAATATTCCACAAAATCTGACCTCTTGGGGTAGAGGATGGCCATCGATTTTTGCACTCTATATATCGGGAAGGATCAGTCTCATCTATGAATCAAACAAACTTCTTTATAACATTAAAGTTACATAATTAGTAAATGCTATGTATAAATCAAAACTTCTAATTTAAATCAAAATATAATTAATCTGGTAAAAAAATTAATCTACTATAAAAAATACAAAAATAGTTTATTTTACTATAAATTAACCAAAAATAAAAACATAATGGTATTAAAATTTATAAGCAATTTTATAAATGATATTGAAATATTGTTTACTATTATATTAAAAATAAAAGTATTATGATAAATACTTTTTCATTCAAATAATAAAGTTAGAGTATAATGAAAAAACAGAATAGCAAACCATATTGCCAATACTAATAAAAAGGTTTGAACCTCTGAAATCATTTTAGATTTTCAAAATTAATTCTAACACACACACAATATTTGATGCTTTCTAACATTTCATTAAAAGTTAATTTTATATATATATATATATATATATATTAAGAAATATTATGTAAACTCTTATTTTTCAACTGAGGAATAATAAACCCATGTTTTTATTGTGTCTAAATTATAAATCTTTCTAATGTGTATGAACATGAACCTTTAAATCTAAATAGTTTTATTTTTCATACTTAATTGTATACAAAAATTCTAATCACAGGAGATAAGAATTATATTAAACATCATTATCTTAAGAAAACAATCAAAATCACTTGTTAAAATTTTTGATAAAAGAAAAATCAGTTCTTTAATTGATTTACATATGTTTAATTCAAATTAAAACTAAAAGAATAATTCTAAACCAGTGTTGATTGACATTAATATTTTATAAATCATAACAGGTACCAAAAAATTGAAAAATATTAAAAGAATGAATTGATAAATCAGGCTTTTAGGCATAAAAAGCTGAAAGGATTTCAACTTTTATGATATGAAAAATATTCTGATTTTTAACAGTGCTAATATTTGAATTCTGAAACAAACATTCTCAAAGGGATTAAAATTTAAAATTATATATTAAATGAAAACTTTATCCAGGAATGATTACTTGATTTTAAAATGTTATCTTTTAAAACTCTTAACTTTAAAATATAACATTAAAATTTTTACATTTTAAAATTTATATTTAAATTGTTAATTTATATGTATCCAAAGTATTAGTTTTGTAATATTAAATAATTATATAGGAATCTGACAGAAATACTAATATAAATTTCCTTGGCAATTAAAATGCATATATATCACTTTTTTGAAATTAAAAATTTTAAGAACTTTCATCAACCTCAAAGCCAACCAACTTTTTTCTATTTTATCAACAATAAAATATAAAAATTAATGATATAATCATAACACGACAACGCTGGCAGAAATGAACAGTAGTATATAAGGCACAATGAAATAAATAATAACAAATATGAATGATGACTAAAATATCAGATAGGAATATTAGTAACCAATAGGAACCTCAATCTTTACAAACACTGCTAAATGCATCTACTGAGAAAACATGTTTGCAAAAACGAATATGTTTTACACTCGCATATATTTGACCTTAAAAACAGAATAACTTGGTCAAATAGAGATATTTTAAAAGAAACTTAATAAACTTTATTTAAACACACACCATCCTGCTGATATATATATATATATATATATATATATATATATATTTTTGTAGTCTTAGGCAGGTTGCACAATGAGGCGACAGCAGACAGGCAGCATGATATTGTGCCGGTAAAAGTAACCATGCTGTGCTGCACACGCACACTGAAGCAGCATTTATTGTGAGCGCACAAGCAACATTGGAGCTACAAGTTTCTACTGTGACTTGTACTATTTTTATTCGCTTGTTACTTGCACATTGTATCTTATCTCTTTGAATGCATGAATAAAAATATCCATTGGAATGAAATTTCTTGATTTTTGTAATTCTTATTCTTAATATAATTTTTCTATCACATATAATTTAAAAATTTTATGAAATTTACACAAAATTAATAAAATTTACGTGTAACACATTTTTAATCAATAACTGTTTGCTTTTGAAATATATCATCTTACAAAATAAATTTTATGTAAGTTTTTCTAAATTTCAAATGGATAGATGTTTTCAAACTAATTTCTATCTTCTAAATTTAAAAAAAGTTAAATTAAAATATTGGAACTAATTTTTAACTAGCATGAACAATTAAAATATTTACCATTTGGATTGCTATAAGTTATTTTACACTATAATACTTTGTATTATTTTTTAATAAGTTCCAATGAAATTTTCAATTACTCTTAGTTTTATAAATGATTCATATTGAACTATTTTGTTACAGTACATAAAAATGTTTTAATTTATACTTACGTAATATAACAAATTTTAAATATCAAATAATTAACAAAAATATGTAAACATTTATTAATATATTTAAAATAACTTTAACAAAATATTTCCTACGCCATTTTTGAATCTGTGAACAAAAGAAATGTTGGAAGAATATCCATTGTGCATTTGGCAGAAATATCAGAAATTTGCCAAGTAGTTTTGGGGCCATACTGAGTGTGCGTATTTGTTTGATGATTATCTTTGGAATATTTTATGATCAAACTTTGTTCGATAGCAGCATTTTTTTGAGCTATTGATTGATATAGGTTTGACTATTTGACTTTTTTAATACATTTTCAGATTGATTTTTAAAACAAATTTTATAACTTTGAATAAATATTTGCAGTTTGTTATAAAGAGAACATTTTTTGTTCCTTTAACAAACCAATTATTCTCTAACGAATTATTTAATGTATAATTCAGCTTAGAGTATTTAAAATTAACATGTCCAAGCAAAAGATTATTAAAATCTTATTTACAAAAAAATATTGCAAAATATATCTTTTTCTAATTTTCTTTTAATAAATTCTGATTAGCTATTTTTTATTAAAAAAAAAAAAAAATTCTAATTTGTGTATTTGACTACATTTTAGTTATGGACACAATTTTGAAAACAATAGTGTAAATTTAACGTTATGTTAATCATATTAATAAATTTGAAAAATGTACCTTGGTTTTAAAAGTTCAGTGAATAATATTCAATAGAAATCAGTTATGTTTTGAAATAACAATCCCACATTTTTTAAGTTTTATATCTTATCAACTGACATAATTTTATTTCTCAAATGCATGACGCAATGAAATTATATTTCATGCTTACAATATAAAATTCATATTAATATCATTTTGTAATAAAGTGTGTCCTTTAGCATTGCCCTCCTCCACCTTTCAAACTTCAAATATTTAATAACAACAGCAACAATTTAAAGGCCACATAAGTTCTACTCACAGAAACAGAAGATACCTGCTCAGATGTATTGTGCATGCGTGAGATCTTACTGTTGTCACTTCAGTGTGTGGTACTTTTCAATATGTCATTCGCGTGTAGTAGTGCTATCAAGAAGCGATAGGTGCACGTTGGAGAGATGCTCTCTCAATGTACAGCCTGCCTTAAAAGTTCTTTATTTCTTTAAATCATTATTTTACTCTTCATGTCCGACTTTCTCAACATTTTCAAGATAGCTTCAATATAAAACCAAATTTTTCAAGTACGAACATGGCATATATTAATATTTTTAATACTGTGCAGCTTTATCTACATAAACATATAATATACAATTGCACAATACACTTTAAGTGAAAAAAGATTTATTTTACAACTTTTTTAATAAAGATTGACATATATTGATCATTTTTCTATGCTATGATATACATTATCTATGTGAAAACTTGAGACTTAATATTATAGTATGACAAAAATCTTAATATCAATGAGTGACAAGAATTTTTATAAAAAATTCATATTTCTAACATTATTTTGTATTTTTGTTAAGCTTTTTTATTCAGAATATCTAGCCTTTCCTTTTTTATCAGCCCATCTTGAAAATATTTTTAGTATAGAAAATATTCAGTAACTTGAACTGGATTGAAGATAAGTTTATCAATAACAAAGAAAACTACTGCTATACAAAATTTCACGACTTTTTGAATCTGGATTCAGATGTAATTAACTCATAAGAATTATTAAATGATTAAATGAGAATGAACTTTTAGATATCAAACATGAAGAAAATAACTCAGTGCTGTAACTTTCTCCAAAATAAGTAGATTAATTACTAACAAGATTATAATACCTTTTGGGAAAAACAACAACAAAATACTTTTCTACATCAAAAAAGATACGTTTTTAAAAATGCAGTTTTAAAATAGAAAAAAATTATTACTGAAATTGGTTTTTCCTCAGTAAAATGAAAAAAGAATTGCTTTTGATTATGAATTTTACTTCCTATGCTTTCCATACAATGTATATTAAATAATTTTTCTAATGGTACTTTATATATAAAAAGAAAGCAGTGTTGGGGTGGAAAAAATAGCTAAGATCTGCAAAATAAATAAAAATAATTGCTAAACGTTCGATTCTAAGAAAAATTTTACTATTCCCCACGTGTTCATAAAAACAATTGCCTATAATATGTACATATATATCATACAGGATTGAATTTTATTTCATTTAAATTTACTTCTAAATATTTTGACTTAATTTTATAAATTCACAAACCTTTACAGTTTTTTTGGAGTAAAAGGAAAAAAAGCATCACATAATCTGCAGCGGGATATAATCTGGAGCAATTTCTTTTGGCGAATAGTCTAAAATATGTACTGCTCCAATATGAGTGTCACATAAAATAAATAAATGTACAGTATGATTAAAAAAATAATAGATTGAACAGAAAAAAAATCTTTTATTATGAACTAGATCTATCTGGATCCACCAAATCGCAAAGTACAATAAACTTGTGATGAAAACAAAAGATCGATCAAGAGCGATAATTTCATGAAGATTCTTGTAAAACTTATCAATATTTAGCTTCTAATAATTTTTAAAACAATATTAGACATATTTAAATATATATATATTTGCTTCATTAATATTCAAATGAAAGAAATGGATTATTTACAAATTGCGTATTTTATAAAGTTTTCTTTTATACCGCACGTCATTGTTTTTCACTTCACATTAACACGTTTGCTGCCTTTTTTTATTTGCTTTCGCTATAGCTTTTAATTTAAAATCTGCTGTTTAACTCAAAAGTTTTTACTTCTATATGACAAAATATACGAAGTTGAATATTTTCAAAATGAAGCAGCTCACATCAAGACAAATTGCGAAATGACGTTAGCGAAACCCAACTGTAATATCTTTACGAAGAACAAATTCGTTTTTGAATGTAATTGAACAAAGCTGATTATAGCTTAAATAACTCAGGTGTGTGTCTTGGTACACCTGTTATTTATTTTATGAAACATAAACAGTATTTCTTTCGAAACTTTCTGGTAAGCTTTTTTAATGGAGAATGTTTTTTTATCAGATTATCAGCAGCAGCATATAATATGAACGTATAATATAATGATGAATAAAATTATCATTTTTACTCCATTAGAATCATATTTAATACATTTATAAGTTGATTGCATCCTTAAGAGAAATTATAATTTAACTTTTAAAAATAAAATACATAAAAATTTAATATAAAATATGGAAAATTAAAAATAATACATGGATTTTTCACATTTTACTTTAAGCTTTAATGTTTAGCTTTTTGTCTAATGCAGTAAAATATCTCACAACTACATCAACTTTTACTTATACATTAAAATTTTCAAATTCATTTATGACTTTTTTGAATTAATAAATAGCAAACTAATAAAGTAAATCAAATTATGGGAATTTAGAAATATTATATATATCTTTAAGAGAAATAATAATTAACTTTTAAGTATGATCAGTTATATCTTCAAAAAAAATGGCTTAAATATTGGAAGTTTTACAAATTGAAGTTGATTACTTTATCATATTGATTTGAAAATTATTAAATAATTTCCTACAGCTATTAAACCAGTTTTAAATTTTAATATACTAAAATTTAAAATTTCTTTTCTAAAATGGCTTTATGCTGTTACAAATTAAGCAATTCTCTGATCAAAAATAGTTTGCATTATTACCCAGTAATTATTAAAACAATTATTAAAAAGGATTTTTTTTTTTTTTTTTTTTTTTTTTTACACAAAACACAAACATAAATTCTAACCAAAATTATTCAACAGCACAAAAGAAATTTATTTTGTGATCTATAAAAGTCATTTGTAAAATAGCATTGTTTCAATTCTGAAAATTATATTCCTACTTCTAAAGTTACTTCTGTTTTCTATTTCCATCATAATGCCTGGAATTTTATGTAAGAAATACAGATTAATCATAAATATTATTCAAATATATGTTGAATGAAATGAGAAATTTAAATATTTTACTTGCTTGTTTTCTCAATTGTTTATAATACTCAAATATGTTATACATAACACATAGAAATTTCTAAAAATTACATTAATTGAAAATTTGACAAATTTTGTCATTCAACATTTCAATTATACTTCAAATATTAAATTTAAGTTCTCGTATAATCTTAAAAATTGAAAACAAAATTAGGGAAGGGTTAGAAATTTTTAAAATCAATTTTATGATTAATTAATAATAAAATGTATTATCTTAGAACATAACATTCTTTAAAAATTATTTTTAAGTTTATGTGTAATGTACAGAGAACTGAAAGTCTTTATGAAAATAATTTAATTTATAAAGAAAGTTTTTAAATTTATGCATTTAATTGTTTTCATAGATAGGGATTTGTTAATAGAAGTCGCTCAGCTGTATGAAGCTGGTTATCCAAAAGAATTTTAAAAATTATAATTTTTATAAGATTTATAATATAAAAAAGTGATAACATAATTTAGCCATCAAGCTTAATTGTCACTGAAGCACATTACCCTGAATTATAATTTCTAATTCAGGATTCTTACAGATTCACAAGAAACAAAATTCCGAGACACCATTTTTCCAGGAACCATGCGAATTTTTTTCTATTAGGTACTAAAAATTTAAACCTTATAAAAATATCACCATGCTTATTATTTATGGGCAACTCTCTGCAATTAAGTATGCAGAATATTTTTTGACGGTATTTTCATTTTCAGATAAGGATAGCTTTAAATTATATAAAAGCTAAACTCCTTTGGAATCAGATTTACTGTATGATCACCCTAGACACAATTTTCCACATTTGACAATAAAAAAGTATTTTCTGGCTACCCCTTTTTTTTGCACAGGCAATATTTTTCAATATTCTGGTTTTTTTAGATCTTGCTTGTGCAAAATGGTGAGATTTTAAAAAAGTCGCCAAGGATGACCATACAATAAATTTTTATCCTTTTTTGATTTAAAATTAAAAACTTTAAAGGCATTAAAAGAACTCTTATATATCTTGCAATAGAAAAACTTCTATTTGAATAACTAAAATTTTTAACATTAATAATTAAATGTTAAGAATCTTGATTACTTATTTTAATTTTATATAATAATAAAAACTCTATATTTTTTAACATTTATTTAATGACTCAATTTGCAGTGAATTTAAAAAAGGCATAAAAGCAACATTTGAACTCAAAACAATGATAAAATTATAAAAAGATTAAAACTAAATACAATTATTAATAACGTGAAGTACAAATTTAAATAATTTCCTTTATTTTTTCTGATCATTACTTTTCATAAAGAAACATGATTTCTCTTGTTTACTTTCAAATATTTTTAAAACTAATCTCTGTCTCAGTCATTATATATGCATTATACAAATTTATCTAAATTAATAGACTGTTTTTACAGTGCATACTAATTTTTGTTTCTGTGAAGCTATTTGTGGCACATAAAGCTTCACAGAAATATTATGGTTAAATTGCGTTTTAGATCCCCTACTTAGGCAACTTGCGAATTTGAATCGTTTTTTAACGCATGTTCATTAATTACTCTTTTGTTTTAGCCCTTTCATTGGTCGCTAATTAAATTTCACTTTGAAATAGCGGTAGAATTTTTGCCATGGCATCGGCGATTTTGAAAATGCGCCAAGTAGGGGACCTAAAGTGCATTTTCACCAACATTACTTTGTAACTAGCCAATTCGTCTCCGTTCTACCGGTAATTTTTTTTCTAACTCACACAAGCTATCAGATTTTTCTAATGCCACAGAATATTACAATGAACATATTTGACTAACTTCCTTGTCATTGATATTAAAAATATTCATAATTTAAATAAATCTCATTTTTATATCTACCAACACTTAATTCAAAAGCTTTAATTTTTCCAATCTATTAAAAAATGCATAGAAAATACGTTAACAATAAAAAACTTTGTTTAGAAATTAAACGATCCTGGAATATTTAGTTACTAACAATATAAATTAGGAAAAATCTGAGTATCCGGTATCTGAAATGATTCGTAATTTTCTCAACAAAAATTACACAACTTTGTACGTCTCCATTTTTAAAATCCTATTTGCAATCAATCTCAATTTTAAATATCAGATTTTCAAATATTTCATTATATTTTTATGTACCACGTAAATACCACAAAACAAAATGCACATTTTAAAAAATTACATATTACAAAAAAAATACATAAAATAACTCTAAAAATCAATGCTGTTATTTTTTATAATATAACATACGTATATATATATATTTTAAACAGTTGACTAATTTTGTACACATAGTAACTTTAATTTTTTCTTTTGAATTAACTGAATGAATAGATGAGTTTAAGAAAAAACACCATATACAACAATATCAAGTGAGTATTACTAACAGTTATAGACCTAAATCAACAACATAACTAACAACAACTTTTATGAAAGTTTCTACTTAACTAGGCAGCAAGCAGCACCGACTTCAAAAAAAAAAAGAAAGAAAAAAAAAAGATACCTGATGCAATGCAGCTTAGCACAAATAAAGAGCAGGGCAATAAAGCTAAATCAAAAAGCAAATAATATCCATTTTTATGAAAATTTGCATTCTTAATTAACTGGGCTGTACCGCTGCCTTAAAAAAACATATGTAATGTAATATAGTACTGGTGAAGAACCAAACAATAAAAGTAAATCAATGATGACATAAACAACCTTTTTTATGCAAACTCACTTTCTAATAAACCAAGATTTATCATGCACATTATTTTAGCTTTAATTAATCAAGCAATACATTTGAGAAAAGACTCATATTTCAAACATTTCTAGATCATATTTAATAAATATACAATTAATATCTTTGTATATAATTAATTATAAATTAGAATTATACAATTAATAGGTAGCAAATTCAATGAAATAATACAAAATGTAAAAGTAATGTTAGTATTTTTTTGTACAAACATTATTCTTACTTTTGGAGGGAAGTAGTAGTCATCCTTTTCCTCGGTACAAATTGAAAAAAATAATTTACAAAAGTAAATTCATTTCAAAAATATCTTACAGAAATATAAATTACAAATTAAACAAAATTAAACTAAACTCAGAGGCGTGACACCCATTGGGGAAAGGGGGCAATGTCCATATCTGTTTTCTTGACTGAGGGCACTGGGATGCAAAGCATATGTCAGGGTTAGGTGGTCAACCTAATATAAAAGCACCAGTGTTTAATTCCCAAACATGCTTGGTAATCAGCTTTATCAACCCACTGAAAAAAATGAAAGGCTTAACTTTGACAAGCTTGAGGATAGAAGCTCAGACCTATGCAATGGGAAAATGAAACACTACATAAGCTTTACTACCACAGGCTTTATAAATTATAATAAATAATTAATTTTTAAATTGTAATAAAATAATCAATTACATAACAAAAAAGTTAAATATATTCATTTAATTGTCACTTCCCTCATAAGTTTAAAAAAAAATTCAATTCTGAAAATAATTTAAATTTAAATCCAATCTTGAAAATAATTTTCAGAAATATAAGTTACCAAGTAAACAATTTTACAAAATTATGACATCTAATTAACTTCTGAAATATAAGAAAATAATTAACTTAAAATTTATATAAGATAACACTACATTTTAAATATAAATTTTGAAAACTAAAAACAGCCTAAGCTTTAAGGCTTACTAAAATTACAAATGAATCACAAATATTGGAATATGTCATAGAACCAATGATATATCAAAAGAATCCATTCTAGTGCAATTATCTACAAGTTTGACAATGCCTTTAACACTTATACCAGGTTTTAGGATTCAGCTGTGGATTGTACACTTTTTGCAAATGATTATACATAAATCTTTTTCTATACAAAGAATCTGTACAGTATATTTAAAAATAAGTTGAGAATTAGCAAATACTAACAGAAATCAATTTTGCTTCATCATAATCTATGAAGGGAATTATTCTCTTTAAACTAATGTCTTTCAAATATATCTGAGACATGTAACTTACTGAAGATTATTATGATAGAAATATTCAAGATTTAAAATTTTACAAATTTAAAGTAATCTGAGTGCTAATAATCAAAAAAGCATAATAATCTTTTTTCAAGCACTTTATTATGAATATACAAAAAATATAGACTGCCTCATTTGATTTTTTGACTAATTTTTAATTTGCTTTATAAGTATTTAGAAAGTATTATTAAATCATAATAAGAACATTTATAAGAAAATAATTTTAATCAATTAAGAATACTTCAATATACCTGTCTTATAAAGTCCAATCCAATCAGTAGAACAAATGTCCTCTTTTATATCCCATTTTACAATAAGAGCTTCAGAAGAATTAAGTACATATTCAGTCCTTGAAACAGTCAAACTGGACCTTGACTGCAGGCAAGGTGGCCTGCGAATAGGTGCAGGAGGTGGTACAGATATAGGGGAAGGAACACCAGTAGGAGATGAAACTGTCCTTTGAGGTGGTGGAGGGGGTTCGTCTTCAGGATTTTCACCACCTGCTGTGATGGCAGGTGGGTGTCCCAGCCGCAGCACAGGGTGGAGGCCACTCGGACGCTCAGCTAGCATCGAAATGATGCCAGAGCAGAGTGAAATTTGACTCCTGCTCGCGCTTTAAGCTTCGCGAACTGCCAAATTAAATACTTACATCATGAAAATATTACCTAAAGAAAAGGTATTTGTTAAATCATAAAAATTTAAACATAAAAAAATAAGAATTAAAAAAATGTATGCAGTTAAATATAAAAGCCATAAATTAGATAAACTTAGAAAAAGAAAATTGTCTTTAAAACATGCAATTTTTCATTTTGAAATCATTTTAGAGCAGCTTCAATTCCTTTTAGACATTATTTTGCAAATAATTTCAATATGCAAAATTATTTTGGCTGATTCAATTATAAAACCAATTAACCTTTTGAGTCTGGCGTCACAGTTTCAAGAAACAGCTCCTAGGATGGCACGAGAAGAGGACATTTCCTACCCCCCCCCCTCCATGACAAAAAGGAGAGGGTCATTTTCTTTTCCCCTTTTGTGCTTAAGATTTCACCATAACGAATCTATATCTTTTGAGGGTGATATCCTGCGTTGGATCTGCTGTAATTTTGACGAAGATGTAAATGGGTTTACCATAAATATATACTACATTTGTTATACTATACTTATTGATAAGCAATCGACTTTTACCATTTGATGTTTAACATATTAGATTGAGTAATGTAACAAAAATTTTAAATTTTATAATTGTGATTGATCTTGGAAATTATGATATGGCATAAATTAATTTATTACAAAGAATTTTTTGAAATTATTAAACTGTATTTTGCAGTCATTTTATTGGTTGCTTATTTCACAATTAGAGATGACATTTGTTTCTGTAAAGTTGTACAAAGTAATACAAAATTATATGATAAATTTCATTGATTTGTTTAATTTTTAGCAATCAAAATACATATTTAAAATAACAGATTTTTTATAGTAATGAAATGTATTTAGCTATAAGAAAAAAGATGAGCAATAACTTATTGTATATTTTCAAAAACATTCCTAAGAACAGCATATCTGATGTTAAAAATGTAAATAAAGATATTTTGAACTAATAATTTTAGTTCCTAAGCGAATACATATAAATTACTGAAATAATATTTGAGAAAGATCTATATGTTTACAACATTAATGGTTTTGCTTTTTTTTTTTTTTTTTTTAAATGTTTTGCGTTATAAGTTATTTCTATATTCATTGTATTAAAATATATGCTCTTTTTTTTTTCTTTTGAGTAAAAAGCTTAAAAATAGAATTTTCTTTTTTGTGGCTAGATATGAAATCTTTTACTCAATGAATATTGTGGGCTCAATCTTGAGAAAAATTGTTTGTGAAATTATTTTAGTCATACATTAAATTGTAAAATTTTGATCATTTTTCAATGAATAAAGGCTTGAAAATCGTTTTTTTAAAAAGTAGGTTGTATATATAACCATATTAGTCTCAGAAAATATGTCTATAAAATTCTTATCAGGAAAGAAGAAAATATTAGGGTAATACTAAATATAAAATTCTTATCCTTAGTGTTTTAAGCCAACATACATATACGCAGGGAAAAGAAATCGATATTTTATCCTCATTAGTAATGGGAGAGATCAAATCGGGTATATTACACCTCGAAAAGGAAGTTTTTAACACATCATCATATTTATATCTTTATGAAGACATTGTGTTGTCACTTAATCTTAAAAGTCAGAATATGAAAAAGTTCTCATATTACAATGAGTGTGTTGTTTCTTAATGAAAATGTTTCCAAAAGAAAAAGAAACAAATTCTCAAATACAGAAATACTTTTACAAGTGTAATTATAAATTAATCCATCAGTTAAACACAAAACTCAACATTTTTTTCTTATTAAAATAACAAATACATAATTTGGGATAAAGTCCATCTTCTTTCTTTTTACAAATATAATTTATTTGCTTATATTGCATACAATTAATACAAATGTAAACAAAGAATGACTGATTTTGTACTTAAGATTTGAATTGGAACATTTCTAACACCTATTTTTAATTTTTAAATTATTTTAAGAATCTTTTAATATATTACATTAACAGTTTCCTACTTAAATCAATAAAATATCAATATTACAAAGCAGCATTTTTGATCAGGATTGGACCAAATATAGACATATTGATAGAAATAAAGATTGTTAAAAATGCAAGGACACAAATGTTCTTTTTCAGGTTATTATGAAATTTGGAAAGAGTTAACGCAGAAACCAGCTATAATTTATTCATAGTTAAAAATTGCAAAATGCTTCAACTCATACTTCAGAATTAAAGCATTTTGCTGCAGTGTATGCAAGTGAGAATCTCAAACACACTCTCATAAATATGAAATTACACAATGCATATCTCCATTAACAAATTAAGGTTAAATTCCTTTTCATAATAATTAAAAATAAAAATATTCTGTAAATATGTAAAAATGTATATGGTAGTAATAAGTATTTTTTATACACACACATACATTATATATAATCAATTTTTTTATGAGTAAATATATATAGAATCTATTTTTTTAATTTATAGGTATTTTTACCTTGAAAAAGAGTGTATACTTTTTTTGTTCTTTACTTTTTAATTTTTGTACTTCATTAGCATTTTCTATTAAGTTTCCCATAAATTTAAAAATAGGTTTTTCTTCTGTTTTAGTGTTACGCCAAATAAAATCAAAAGATACTGAAGCATTATTATCATCAAAAAAACTATTATCCTTGAATTAAGATTCATCACAACAATTAAAATCACAGTCGGCAAAGTTTTCTTCTAATTCATCCAATAACTTTTTAATTTCATATCAACCCTTACAAGGTGAAGGCATAGAAAATATTTTTTAAACTGACAAAATAAGCAACTGTTACAAGAAAAAATTAGCTAAAATGAGGATGAATATGCTTTTCTTTCAAAAAAAAAAAAAAAGAGCCAATAAATCCATTTTTTGCCAAGATTCTCTGCTCGGACAAGTCCTCAGTTTTTTTTGACTTTCAGCCACAAAAGAACAGAAATAAAATCTATCTCAACTGCCCCGAGAAATTTGTGTGCTTGAAAAAGGTAAAAATTCCATAGTACAACTGTTGTACCATAGCTGTCCAGAGAGACACTCTTTTTCGTGGTACAACAGTTGTACCACCAGGACATAAAGGTTAATATAACACAAGCTAACAAGTTCAAATTTGAAATAAAAAGTATTCTATACCTAACAAGCATGCACAATAAGAAATTCTTAGATAACTTGCTCATAAGTTTAAATTAAACAAATACCACAATTTTGCCCTTTAAAATCATGTTTTAAGTTGAGAGCAAATTTTAAGTTTAAATATATTTTTATACTTATCTTGATTCAAATATTTTTAAGTCAATATTTTAGATGTATTCTTCAGAACTAGGTTTTTCATACAAAAATTAAAAAGATACAAAAAAAAAATCAGAAAAATATAATTTCTTTAATATAAAATATAGATAAAATTTTAATTTGTTTCATATCTCCGCATTTGCTTAATAGAACTAATCAAAACCACTTTTTTTTTTTTGTCGTCAATACTGTTTTAAAAAATTTTTGAAAACTTTTTAAAACTCATCCAAAACATTGTCTATGTTTTTAATTTCTATGATTATTAAAAGAAAGGCAAAATTCTGCACAAAATATTGAATTTGACAAAAAAGAAAAGTTTTATATATTTTTAAATTTCTCCCATCTGTATCTTTCAATCCATTATTATGTGAAAAAAATTCAGTCCAAATAGTGAAAATAATCTAAAGAAACCCTACAGCAGGACATAAGAACAAATTTTTTTTTTCTTGGAGATAAGTCACTTATTTTACAATCTGTAATAATAAATTATGCATGAGAAATTATAATATAAAATGTGGTGAAACTTACATTATTAATTTAAAGTTGTAACCTAATATTTGGCCCTTGCCTAGTAATATCACAGTGATTCTTTCAAAAGATGGTCCAATTACTCAATTAATTAAAAGCAAAACTTAAAAGACACTTATATTCATTTATAAGTGTCATTCCTTTTACTGTATTTGATTACACTGCAATTCATGGAAAATCTGAGTCAGAGAAATCAATATATTTCTTCTTAACTTTATGATATCTTATATTTTTGCGCATCACGTACACTGCAATTAAATAAAACATATTTTGTTACTTTTCAAAATTGATAACACATTAAACTTCCAATTATTTTGACTATTTGATTAAATGTTAAACTACCATAATTATAATTCTTTTCAGACCCTTTTTTTTTTTTTTTTTTTTTTTTTGGCATCTGCTACTTGTTACTTTCATTTCAGACTTTCTGTTTCTACATAATACAAGATCAATAGCTCTCTTTAATAAATCACAAAGAACTTGTAACATCAAAATTAAAATATCATTTTATATTATATTGAAATTAAACTCTGATGACTGAAAGGCACAGAAAAACTTCCCAGAAATAAAATAGAATATTCATTACCTTCAGGTTTATACTTTTGATCAAATTTGACTTGAAAAAAAATTGTCTTCACATGATTTTTTTATGAATTGTAAAAATTTATTCTAAAAAAAGACATGCTAAAAGTAATTTAAGGAAAAACAAATTATTATAAATTAAAGAAAATATCATTAAATAAAAAAATTATTTTAAATTTAAAAAAAAAACTTTCCATAAGCATTAAACATTAACTATTGTGAAATTTATTAATTATTTTCTTATTAAATTTCAATGTATAATGGTTAAAAGACAATTTATATAAGTAACTTATGCATAGGAAAGTTTTCAATATTTAAAATAAATAAAAAATAACATATTTTTTTTTATTTAGATAGCTTATTTTATAATCACAATAATTTATCATTGTATAACTAATAAAAATGATACACCCAACAGTAATTATACTAACTATTTGTAAAGTACTTAAATTTATAGTTTTACAGTCATTTCAAAATTCATTGACTATAAAACTTGCACTATAAAAATACAGCAAGAATTTTTAATTTCTATAGTTTTCAATTTTTAACTTAGCTTAAATATTGTTTTTTGAGACTATGGTATTTTAAATTTGTAAGATGAAAGCTTCATAAAACTGTCTAACCAATATAAAAACATCCAAAATATAAAACAAAAATATCCCAAATTAAGTATGGTAAATTGACACTCCCCTTTAAAAAGAAATGCATAAAATGAGAAAATATTATTACTTGCTTGAAAAAAATTGACACAATTAGTAGTGAGTTCGTTGGTGTAATATATTTTAACATCATGAATACTGCTTACATATTCAATTTCATGTATTTTCACTACAAAATATTACGATTAAATAGGTCATATTCCAAGAAAAATAAATGGAATCAATATTCTACAGATAACAAATATACATGGCTTTACAAAATCAAATAATGAAAACAAAACTAATGATTCCTCAAGAATGAACAGACTATAGTTATAAAGATAATAAACGATTCCTAATATAAATAAAAGATTTACACTTATTAAGAATAATATACATTCCTCATGATAAAGTTGAGCTCATAATATCATTATAAAATTCAAAAAACAATTTAACAAAAAAAATGTTTTGATCTTTAAAAATATGAAACATTATAGTTTCCGTGCACATGCTATCGGAAAAGCAGTATTATCCAAGACATCATAATATACTAATAATGATGGAAGTAAGTACTTTCTATTAAGATAAGGGCTGAACAATGTAAAAATGGTTTCAAAAACAAAATACTAAATTTAAATAAAGTAGCACATACTATCAAATCTCCATCTTGACTCCGGAAGTGCTTACAACAAAGTGAACTTTTCGAAACTTCCACAAATAAATAACTTTTTAATGCTTTGACATGTTACTGTGATTTTAAATAAAGAAACAAATTTTTAAAAACCTTTTTATTATAACATAATAACTATTAATAAATTAATCCATACAGAATGACGCGTTTATGTATGTATTTACAAATGCCAGATTTCAGATTCAGAGATTCAATGTTGAGAAACATTGTCTGCTAAAGGAGAATCAGTTAAATATTTTTCATTTAATAGATTTTAACAGTATGATGTATAAATTTTACTGTAATTGCCTTTAAATATGAAATTTCATTTATGTATGGAAAAAAACAACATATTAGATGTTGATATTTATTATAAAAACTGACTATATAATGTGATTAGTTTTGATTTTTAAATTCACTAGAAAAAATTCAATATATGCCTTTTTTTTACATAAAATAATAACTTAAAATCATAATCTTTAAATACTTCACATTTAAGCTTGAATATATATATATATATTATATATATATATATATATATATATAAGTAACATTTCTCTTTCTAATATTAACTGTAACTTTAATATAAATCTCATGATGCCATCTGAAATTGCTTGAAATTAATAAAAGTGCATTACGAAACGTTAATTAAAGTATTATTCAAATTTCAATTCGTATGATGTTATATTGAATTCGGCTTTTTATTTTTACTTATTTAAATCATCTGCTGTGTAAAATCTATTATATTTGAATTGTATAGGTTACAATAAGCTCGACGTTATTTATTCCAACATTTAGTCTATTTTTCATTATTTTGCTTATATATTATTCATGTTAAATATTTCAGTGAAACTAACTTCTTAAAACGTTACTCGGGACTAAATTTGATGCATGCCTGGTTATTTCAACAGAAAATTTAGCAATTGTTCATAGAGATGTAAAATTTCTGGGAATTTACTTGGGAAATATTTGGAATTTTGAGGGAATAAACTTAGTCAATGAAATTTTGTTTTATGGATTATTTTTTTCTGCATATGTATGATGTGAAGTAAAATTAGGCATCCATAATTAATTTTTTAAGCACAAAACAATATTAAGGCTTACATCTTTCCGAAAACAACGGCACGTCGAAATTTAAATTGCCGCCAGGATGCATGACCAATGTGTTTAACCTCTATCGTAGTTGGAAGTGCATTGATCTCTATGGGAATAGAAATCTTTTAAAATTAATTAAATGGAACTGAAAGAAATGTGAAACAGTTGAATTTACATGATAAATGTATTGATTATTAATCTGTCATTGATTAGAGTAAAAAAAAAATGATAAGGAAAATACAAAATGTAACATATTATTATTATTATGTTATGCAGAACGGAACCAATTTTTCTTTCATTTTTGTGAATAATGAACAATTTATTTCAGAAAATTCATTGCATCTATTTTCAATATTATTTCAAATGTTATATTTCTTTTTTGATCTTTTATCTCGATTATTTAATTTAAATTTCTCTAAATTTAACCACATAATAGATAATTGATAGAGTAGAGAGACATTTTGATAGATACATTATTTTGATGCATTTTACCATTAAATGTAATTTTAGAATTTAAACTTCAAAGAAATTGAATTTAAATTATTTTAGAACAATTAATTTAAAATTTATCTTATATTAAAAGATAATTATACGATTTGATTTTCAATCCTATTTTTTTTATATAAATGTAGTTATGATATTAAAATAAATTTTATTTGAATCAATTATAGATTTATGTTTTAAATTCAATTATTCTAATGATTTTTATAGAAAATTTTAATATTAAACTTTTTGTTATTTTAATGGTGTCAAATTTTTTGTTATTTTCTGATGACAAATTTCAGTTCTATTCCATTATACTACTGCAATCGATCATCGAAATGCTTGCTAAGCAGTTTCCATCAGAAAAAAACTTTGGCATTAAAATAAGTTTTGTCAATAAATGAGTATTTAATTTATTAAATGTTAATAAAATGCTTATACTATTTTTAGTACTTTCTAAAGTGTAAAGCTTTTTAAACTATATACGACGCAAATATTTCTGACAATAATCGCACTGTTTTTTCTCCCGTTTACATAATTATCGTACTAGTTAATAATGGAATTGTACACAGATTTCTCTTGCTGCAATAAAGCTATTTACTTTTTTCAACAAAATACTAATTTTTTTCACTTATTTAAGAAAATTCTTCAACTCATTCAAACACAAGAGAATCTCAAAAAGTATAAAAAAAATTAAGGTTTATTTATTGTTAAATGAAATGTAAAAATTGAAAATTATTGCTATCAAATTGTTGAATAAAATTATAGTGGGCACATTTACAAACTTTATATACACAAATATAAACAATCTACGTTTGGTATTTATCACTTGAAAAATACCAAATGTAGAAGTGATTTTGATTCCATTACTATTAAACATTACTAATTGCTTTAAAATTTTAATGCAGAACTTTTTAAAAAATTTTATTCAAAATCTTCAGTTATCCCCAGAGTTAGGATAATTCTCAATCTGGTTAACAAAATGACATTCACAGCATAAAAAGAGCGAGTTATTTTTTTATTATAAAATCCTGCGCGCTTGCCTTAATGGTTACAAAATACTAGTAATACAGTGATTCTCAACCTGTGGGGCGCGACCCCCTAGGGGGCGCCAGCACACTAATGGGGGGGCGCGAGCATATCCAAGAGAAAATGTTATTTAAAAAAATTGATTAAGTGACTGAAAGGAAAGAACACACACATAGAAAAAAAAATACATTTCGACATATTTAATAATGAACTTATTAAATTAAAACAACTTACTAAATTAAAAACAAATTTAATAATTATTAGTGACTTCCTTGGGCCTGTCTTTCAGAGCAAAGTTTTTCGAAGGAGTGTTTAATATTAGAAATAGACACTCTCAGTTCTTTTTCTATATTTAGCTGAGATCTATATTTTGTCTTCAAAGAAGCCACCACAGAAATTCCAGTTTCATAAAGATAAGATGTTGAAAATGGTAGTAGAATGTGAAATGCTCTTGTTTTTAGTGCAGAAAACTCATCATTCACTCCTGCCCAAAATGCAAAGAGTGATTTTTTACTAAATTGTCTTTTGGTTTCGCCGCTTGCCGTGAAGTCTATGAAGGTTTCTTCCTCTTCAATTGAGAGTCCTTCGGGAGTATTTTGAAATGGATCCCTCACTCACTTGTAACTTGATATGAGTTTGTCGTCAGCAAGAAAGTACTTTTTAAAATTCTTTGCTAGCATTGCTAAATTATTTTCAATGGTTACAAAAACAACTTTTACATGTTGTTCTTCAGCCTTGTACGTTTTAACACAATCATTCAAATTTGAAATCATTGTTAAGTTTTCTTGCCTTAAATTTCTGCTCCACAATTCCAATTTCCTACAAAAAGCATTAACTTTAACACTCGTATCCAATATATGTGTATTTGCTCCTCGCAGTTGAAGATTCAAGTTATTTAATTTCTCGAATATGTCGACCATGTAGTTCAATTTCAACACAAATAAGCTATCGCGAAAACTCTCAGCTTCCAATCTGTTTTCCTCTTCTAGGAAAACGGCGATTTCTTCTCTTAATTCATAAACACGTTGCAAAAATTTCTCTCGTGATAACCATCTTGCCTCGCAATAAAATAGTAACGCTGAATGTATAGCACCCATGTCTTTACAAAGTGCGGAAAAGATTCTTGATTTCAGGGGTCTCATTTTTATATAATTTACTACGGTTACAACCGTAGTTAACACAATATTCAAACCAGGACTCATTTCTTTGGAAGCCAAAGCTTCTCTGTGGATCATGCAATGTGTCCATACGTACTGTGGCGATTTTTGTTTCACAAGTCCTTGAATACTTTGGAATCTTCCTGACATAGAACGAGCCCCATCCGTGCATATTTCGACGCAATTTTTCCATTCTATGTTTGCTTCGTTAATAAAATCATTTAAGATAGCAAATAAAGCGAGTGCTGTTGCTTTGAGTTCTATTGGTTTGCAGAAAAGTAATTCTTCTACTACTGACAAATCATCACAAAATCTAACATAGGCAATGAAATGAGCATCTTTATTACTATCTGTTGCCTCATCGAGTTGTATTGAAAACAATTTGTAACTCAACTTCGACAAAAGCTGACACTCTACATCTTCAGCTATATCTGCAATTCGACGGGCAACATTATCATTTGAAAGAGGTATAGACTGCATTTGTTTTGCAAAATTATCTCCAAACATAATTTCTACAATATCAATCGCGGCTGGCAAAATAAGCTCTTCACCAATGGTGTGAGGCTTTTTACATCTGGCTATTTTATATGAAACTTTGTAAGAGGCAATTAAAGCTTTTTCATTCACAGACAAAGTTTTTTTAAACAATGATTTTTGCTTTTCATATGATTTTAATTTTAATTCGAAGAATTCTCTGGGTTTGTTTACGTACTCACTATGAAGCGTTTCCAAATGTCGTTTAAGTTTATTAGGTTTCATGCTGTCTGCCACCAACATTTTTGAGCAAATGATACACAGGAGCCTTTCTTCTTCATTTACTTCAGTACTAGTGAACCCAAAATTTAAGTATTCTTGAGAATATTTTCTTGATTTTATTTTCGGAACCACGCTCATCTGTGTATTTGTTGATGCTTGTCTATCGTCTAATGCTCGCTTACGCCCGCTTAAAAATTTATCCATGATTCTGTATAAGTCTACTGCCGTGAATATTTAATACGGTGAATTGCAATTACACGAAAATATATATAATATACACATTCAGAATAGATTCAATAGCGATAGAAGGATCGACTCGAATGAGATTGTCTGGAATTGAAATTGGCGTCATAGAACTTTCTCCTTCTTCCTATGAGAAAACGTTTGTTCACATCTGCGCACGCTCCTAGCTTAATTTTTTGCTGACCAGACAAATCGAAACTTCTCGCGAAACCGTGAGAATGCCCGACATGGCGGGATGCAAGAGCAATAAAAAAGCATACGATTCTTGTTTTTTTAATGCGAGGATCGGTGATGCAAAATGTCAATAAATTTCGGTATTCTTGGTAATTTGCAAAATTTATAATTAAGGTTGTAGTGTAGGTTTAGCACCAAAATACTCAAAATAAATTATTATTGTATATATTTTATTGTATGCGGTTGGGAGGGGGGGCGCGATGAAAATTATGATTGAAAATTGGGCCGTGAATACTAAAAGGTTGAGAAACACTGTAGTAATAAGATAAATTACTTAGGTTCTGTTATTAGAATTTTTAAAAAATGTATGCATATATGTGAAAAGCAAGCTAATATTCTCAGAGAAACAATTATTCTTGAATAAATAGAACAACAATTTTCAGTGTGTTATACTTCTTAGATTCAAAATTCCCAATCGCGTAAACATTTTAACTACTACAAGTATGAATATAATATACCTATTACTTAAAAAAAGTAGTTTCATTCTTGGTGTGACTAGAAAGTTATTAAATAAACGTTAACATTTCAAAGTTATATTTTCTTCTTAAATGCAACAGATAAAATATTGAGTTAGTAATAAGAAATATAGTTAGAAAATAAATGTTGAAGCCAGAAACACACCGAATAAAATATGAGCAAATTTTCGTTTTATTATAATATTTATAGCCTTTAACAAATCGGAGTTGAACTCAAGTTGCCAGATTGCTGAAGTTTCTTATCCCAAGTCCTTGATAGAATACATTAGCGTTCTAATGTATTATTATATTATGTTCTTTATTATGAACTGTGTTTTAAATTACCATTTTGGATTACTACCATTTAATTTACAATTTATACTGAATATTGAACTCCAAGTAAAATGGCGGGATAACTTTTTGTTTTTCATTTGGATATCTCATCAGCTTACAGGCATAGAAAATAACCTTACCCCGAATAAGTATAAGGAAATGACTATGTAAATTCTCTTGGTAATTTTACCAAAGTAAGCATGGTGATTAGTGTTTTATTGTAAATTTATTCTCTGGAAAAATTATTCTGCTTTAGGGGAAAACCTGTTAACCCATAATCTATCACTTTATTTCGACAATCAACTTTTAAATAATTCAGAGGTGACGGTGACAAGCTGAAAAGAAGGTCAGAGAATTTTGCTTGTTATACGATTCATGTAAAAATTAATTCGTTTGAAAAAGGTAACAATTGAAAAAATAATTAAATATGTTTAGTTTTATAGTACAGATATCACTTTTTTTACACTAAAAAATCCTGATAGGTGCAAAATTCATTTCATCTAAGTCAGTGACAAAGAAAACCTTGCAGCTTATGGACCAACTAATTATTCAGAAGAGTCAAAATTTTACAGCAGCATGAATAAAATTTTTGAGAGCGAAATTTCTTTTCAAAAATGTTTCTCAGAGTCGAATTAAGCGATCTACTTATCATCAAATATAAGCAGATAAAGTAATAAAATTTTAGTCGCAAAAATATAAAACGCGCAATGATTTTGATATAGAATTTTTTGGAAACTTTTAATAACTCTGGTTTCATGTCGTTAGTTATGTATAATTTTAAACAGCATTCCAGATTTTCTATTTAAAAAAAAATAAAAAAAATGATTTTCCAGTTTATTTTTGATGAAGAGGTTCATGTTAAATTAATTTTCGCATGAATACTTAAACTAAAGGGTGAAAAGGAAATTGAAATGCTGTTTCGTATTTCTTGAAACTTTCACAGAAAAGCTTCCAATACATCTAAAACTTTTTTGAGAAAACAAAAGTGAAGTACAGAGTATTTTCTTCTTGATATTTCAACAGGATTGCAAGATGAATTGATACTTCTCTTTCCCATATTTTTTACCAAGAACTGAAGGATTTCATTCAATAACGAAAGAATTGTATTTCCTTTCTCCTGTAATTTACGATTTAGATTCTGTGAAAGAGGGTTAAACACAAATATTGCAATTTTAGTAATAAAGATCAGTTTAAAAATTTTATAATGCTTAAAAACTAACAGAAACCGAAAGTTTTTATTTATAAAAATTAATATTCCTTCATCTAAAAAGTTTTATGATTATAAATTCCTTTTCAACTAATCTGAATAATTTTAGAAAATTGCAACACATTTATTTTTAACATATTCACACATATCCTTTTTATGCAATCAAAATAAAAATTTTAATTTAAATTTATCTTATGAAAATGCAGCATTATTTTTGGATAAAGTGATTGTATCATGGTTATTATTTTCTTTAAATACTAAATTTTGCAATTTAAAATTAATTTTATTTCAATCAAGTGAAGAGTTACCTCAGCAGAATTAAAATAGATGGCAGCACTGCATTATTAGAAAATTAAAAGAAGTACACAGGAAAATACTTCTTAATGTTATTAATATAATAAATAACGATTTTAATTTTATATAAAAGTAAAATATTTAAATAAAGGTAAAAGAGAGAGGGAATACATCCATTCTTTTAAGCATTTTGTTCATAATAAACATGGCTCTGTACCATTAAATTTAGTATTTATTATCTGGGATAAATGTAAAATCGCTACTAATTTCAAACTTCCTTAAGCCCTGCACAAAAATAAGAATTTATTATTCTATTTACAAAATATACTCTTTCCCATTTTTAAAAACGAGTAATGAATAAGAGAGAAATATGCTGGTGCAACAACAACCGAAAATGAGTATTTTGCAAAAAATTAAATTTATTAAAATTTATTTCTATTTTTAATAATACAATACATAGAAATAAACAAAAATTTATTTTTTGAAAAAAAAAAGAACTGAATCCATTTAAAAATTAAGAATAATTTCTAAGTAGATATATTAAAGATTGTCACACACTCAAAGATATTACAAATATATATATATATATATATATATATACACTCACACTGCTGCCCACCGTAAATACAACACCCTAAAGGAAACATGCAAATAGCATGAAATGTGCAACATGCGTTAGCAAAAGTGAGATAGGCAAATGATTAGAATTTCAGCTCAGACTCACATGACGCGCGCTTGTGGCGCCACTTCAAAGCACTATTTAAGGCTTGGAGATTTCGACGATTTTAAGCTCGGGAAATATGTGTTTCTTGTGGCTTTTTCAAAAAAGAAAAAAAAACGATTTATTATGCTTCGTAGAAAACAGAGATCATTTTTTGATCAAGTATCCGAGTTCGATAGCGGAAGTATAATTGCCTTCTGAGATTATGGATAATCTTTCAAGGAAATCGGCGGTCGTGTTGGACGAAACCAAACAATTGTAATGTGGATATATGATCGTTGGAAAGTGCAGGAGGATACGATGGACCGATCCACCTCAGTTCACCACTTCATGTGATGACGGGCAAATTTTGTGCATGGCAATGACGGATCGCTCAGCCACATAACAAAACATAGCACAGCAGATTCAGTTTGTAATGCATCATCCAGTGTCTGCGCGTACCGTTCGACACCGTTTACAGAAGAGTGGTCTGACCGTGAGGTGTCCATTGTTTCGTCTATCCTTGACGCAGAACCACAGACGTCTCCATCTCCAATAGTGCGATGAAAGAAGGATGTGGGTGGCAGAATTGGATGAAATTGTCTTTACTGACGAGTCACACTTCTATCTTCAATACCACGATGGTTGCATTCGAATAATGGAGTCACCGTGGAGAGAGGATGCTGAATAGCTGCGGTATATACCGTCACACTTATACTGCACCGGATATTATGGTATGGGGCGGTAGTGGATATCAATCTCGCACTCCTCTAATACGCATTCCCGGTACTTTAAACAACCAGCGTTACACCTCCTAGATGTTGGAGCCAGTTGTCCTTCCTTACCTTCAGGGCTTGCCCACAGCCATATTTCAACAGGATAATGTGCACACGTTTCACGCATTGACCAACGGTTCTTGATCAATCGCCAGATTGAATTGCTTCCCTGGCCTTCTCGCTCTTCGGATCTTTCACTGATAGAAAATATGTAGTGAATCGTAACTCAACGATTGAACCAGATTATATTCCCAGCTGCCATACCAGATGAAACTTGGCAACACGTGGGAGCTTCTTAATCTGCTGTACCTCAAGAACGTATTCAGAGCCTCTTTGAATCAATGTTGAGACGTGTGGCAGCGGTGATTTCCAATGGAGGCTACTCTGGCTACTGATTTTGGCAGGAACCACATTTCCCAGAATTCTATAAATAATTTAATCATTTGATGCTTCGACAACATGTAATCTAAAAAAAATTATTGTGATATTTCTTGTCTTTCTTGATGTTGTAGTTTGAATGGCCAGCGATGTATACACACATGCACACACACACACAGAGAGAGAGAGAGAGAGAGAATGCAATATATATTGGAAAATTGAAATTAAAAACAGGGTATATCAAAATGAATTATTCTGATTGATCTTTTTATTCTCAGTGATGCGTGACTTAAATTTAAGCAGATCAAGAATAGTAAATGAAAAAGATTTTGTTATGCTTAAACTGAAATTTGTCCTTCAGGAATTATATATATAAACTAGTTAAAGTATTATATAGGTATAAGCAAAAGCAAATAAAATATTATATTTTTATGATTTTAAAATTCTACATCAAAGAATAAAAATCATCTGTATTAATTGTAAGCAAAAGTACAAAATAGAGATTTATCTTGAGAGAACGCTTGCTGTCAAATGAATCGTTTTAAAGAGTTGTATTTGAACTAGACTTTTTTGGAGAGTAAATGTTGACAAAATTTTTTTGAGCAAAATTTCTTTATTAAGCAAGTATATGGCTATTCTTTCATGAATGATTCTTCCATTTTTTTTAGGATTTCAAAATATAAAAACTTAAATTATTTTTGTATTAGAAATGCAAAATCTTTTTATTTTTGGTCAGTTTCATCATAAAATTAACATTGGATAAAATCTGCTGATTAGTGTCAACAATAAGCATATATTAAACAATAGTTACCGTATATTAGAATTATTTTCAATGGTTACTATGTACTTAGATCACTGATTAGTTAGACAACAAAAATTTAACAAATCATTTAATTTTGACAATACTTAATTATACAGATAAAGTTAACACGATTAGATTAGTGCGCAACTTGCATACTTACTTGAAAACTTGTTTTGGGATTTCATAAGAGCTTTCATATGATATGATATAAGCCAAATAAAGGAAAAATTGTGCTTGATATACGAACAGCAGTTATGCTATTTTTCTAATTTACGAAGGAGCTTTTGAACTTGAATTGTGCAATAGCACGAATTACTTCTATTAAATTAATATTTAGGCTCTGACATCAGAAGATATTTCTAGACATATTAAAGTTACTTAATAATCTACCTTCCAATACAAAGTATTCTTATAATAGAAGATTTTATTGATTGTGAAATGTATTATTTGTAAGTATTCTGCAATGTTTTTTCCATTAATTCATATATTTCATGACGTGTATTCAACTAAAAACGGTATACTCAGGTATTGTGAACATATCATCTAAAGCGTTATATTTTCATAAACTGTTGAAGGGCCTTGGGAACATGAGGGAAAAGTTATCACTCTAAAAAACACTCTGACTTGATGAAAATATCGATTTGATGTGATGAAAGTCTTGACTCAACCGATTGATTAGTTGCCTAAATGTCATTTTTTCAATGCTATCATTTTCACAATCCACTGCAGTACTAAATCTCGATGCTGAATTAACGCATTCACGCGAAAAAAAAAAAAACTTTGCAACAATCTGATGTTCAGAATTTTTCTGAGGGCTTACTACATAAACATATAACTGCTTAAACATTTTAAGGAGATGATTTAATATTCTGCTAAAAAAATGTTCCTATAAATTATAATTCAATATTTGTCTGTTAGTGAAATAATTTTCTTCCATTAAAATCTATAGGGGGGGAAAAAAAGACTGAAAATTTTTTCTTAAATTTGTGTCAATAAGAAAAAAGCTTTCATTATATTTAATATAAATTTGACATTTTCATCTTTAATAAAAAAACTTGTTTATTGTGAGTTTCTTAACTATTTGATATATAAATACCCTATATAAGATTAAATGTGTACTACTTTCAACCAAAATAAATGTGTTTCTCTCCCGAGTTTCAAATTCCAGGGAAGTTGGCAGTATTATCACGAAGTAATTAGAGAAGGAGAATTTTTAACACTCATTTCACTATTTTATTACTTCGACTTTGGCACTAAACAAAAGAGACATACTGTGAAATACTATACATAAAATGAAAGACTGCCAAGAAATTTCTGAGCTATTCAGCAGTTGGAACTTCAGCCAAAACAGAATTCGTCCTTCGATGAGGTTCTTTGCGTGTTCACGTGACAAGGACGCGTAAGTTCTTCGTACTCTGGAGAAATTGAGCTTCTGATTTTACAAATAAAACTATCAATTAACACTTCTTTCGTCAGTCGAAAACAAAACGAAAAAATGTCTTGGAAACGTCATTGTAGACAGCATGATTACTTCCATGTAAGAAGATATATGTGGCTTTTGGTCAATGAGAACCCACAAACAACCCAATTGATCAATAAATTTTAATGAGCATTATGTTTTTAAAACAGATAATTCAAACTCAAATTACATAGTCTTTTGGTCGGCTAATTTTTGTAGATTTTTCTCAACCAGAGACTCAGTCTTTTTTAAAATTTTAACTCTGTTGTTAATAAACTATTTTTTTATTTTAAATAAAATATATTAAAGGTTCAAGTTAAATAGTTATATTATAACAAGCAATATTTTTTTTAGTCTTTTTTGCTATACAATCTTTGTTAAATCCTTCGAAAAAATTTTACATTTTAGATTTTTAAAATATAAATCAAGCTTAGAGCGGACTTTATGTTGGATTTGGCAGCCATATAAAAATAATTGGAACATGTTTTCTTTTTTTTCTAACTGGGTGTAAATTGTCCTTTTCTTGCTTAATTAATCTTATTGTAATTTTTCATAAGTACGTAATTTGCCTCAGACAACTAAGAAACTAATTTGAAAGTATAGATAATCTTATGAATCATGTTGGATTTACTTAGTTAATTTATAAGTAAATATAATATAGTTCACATCATTTACATTTCTTAATTTTTGTTACATCTCATGGATCCACTTTTATGAAGATGGCCGCGGTGGCCTGGTTGGTTTGGGCGTCGTTCTCGTTACCAAAAGGTGGTGAGTTCGAATCCCGGCTTAGCAGAAGATCCGTCGGTTCGCAATGTTCTCCATGTTCCTATAACAAATTAATACCCCTGGTGGTGGTTGGAGCCAGGCTTTGGGTCTTCACTGGTTTCAATCTCTAAATTGGAAGTATCAGGTGGTGCTGCCATCTAAGAGCCAAAAGTCGTACTTCTACCTTCGAATGAGGGTGCTCTATTAAAAAACGGAAGACTCTGACTTCATTCGCCTAGTCTCTGTGACGGGCGGGCTTGGCGTCGCCAAGTGTCATTAACAAAAACACTTTTATGAAGTGTTTTGATTCATAAGATTCATAAATTATCGTATTATTTATAACTAAGATAAACAATTTGGTGAATTATTTCTTTAAATTCACCGGAAATACTATTTTACATACAAAAGAGGAATATGCAAATATTAATTACGAGAAACTTCACCAGAAAAAATTAAGGCATTTCATCTTTTACAAAAAAAAAATAATAATAATAATAATAATTACAAATCGAAAGCAAAGAGAGAGTATGAAACTTTAAATAAATGATTTAAATCGTCAAAATTCTTTTTACTTCTTCTATGTTGAGGTAACAGTCCAAAGCAAAACTAATCTTATTTTGTATTTTCATTTTCAGCAACACTCTAGAGTCAAAAATAATTTTTTCTAAGTTAATCATAAATGATGTATCGGATTGTGTTAGTACTGACAATATTTGCTTAAAAATATCTTTAAAAAGGTATTTAATGGATGTTGGTGTAATCGTTTGTGCAACATAGTGTGGATTGAATTTCATACATAATGGCACATCTGAACATTGTCTGATAATATAATGAATTTCAAAAAATACTTTATGGCTTGTTATATATACTACTTATTCAGAGAGGGGAACTTTCACGTTATTCATTTCTTATTTATTTGTGAGACGTTCGTTTGTGAACCAAGTCCAAAGTTCATCTTTGGATTATGTACTAAAATATACAATACTTACTTGACGCGATAGCCTAGTTAATTAAGGAGTCAGTCTCGCAATCGTCAGATTTTGAGCTCGATTCCCGGCCGACTAAAGACCGTCGTGTTCACTAACGGCGACTGGAGAATGTAAAATATGTCGTGGTCGCAATACCCTTGATTTTCCCATTTCAAATTAATACCTCTGGAGATATACAAGAGCCGGGTCTTGGGTCTTCTCTGGTTTCAATCTCTAAATTGGAAGACCTAGATAGTACTGCCATCTATAAGTCAACGTCCTACTTCCACCCTAGTGGGAGGTTGGTGCTCTGTTCAAAAACGGAAGACGCTCTATCTGACTTCATTCGACCAGTCTCAGACAGCTCGCTAAGTGTTATAAGTAACAGCACAATACTTACCTTCGTTTTCAAAAGGTTATCGCTCAAGATGAGCATTTATTATTATAATGTTTAGATTGCACAAAGAAACTTATTGTACAGACGTGAGGCAAATGATAATTCCTCACACAGGTATTGCTCAATAATATTAAATCGTTATAGCATCAAAATTGTTCTCTCGTAATTTGTTGTCATCTGCGAATGTAAAAGTGTTCTCAAATTAGCTGACATGCTATTTTGCATAACAAAAAAAGATATTAAAAGCAGCCTTTTTTATCAACCTTACAGAGTAGTACCTGTTTGGCCCGCCAACGCTAATTCCTAATTTTGTCACTGACAATACCTCTTTTTTAATTTTTTGTTCAATTTCTGTAGTTTTCATATTTTACGACAAAATTTAATACCTATCAAAATTTTGTTATTTGTATCACAAAGTTATCACGGATTGTTTTTTATATTACATTACCATGTGTACACCGAAAACAATTTTCATTAAAATCTTTCTGTAATTTCGGAGATAATCGAGCAAATAGGACAATTTCTTAATTTAGAACGATAAATTATTTTGTGCATTTTATTTAACTATTGCAATTACGTAACAGTTTTTTTAATATTATATTTTTGATTTTAATATCTTAAACTACTATTCTACCGATCTCATTTATATTTCATTATAAAATTTTTGTTCCAGTATTTTATATATGAATACAGAAAAAGCTTTTATTCTTATAATTAATACATTTTTTGCATAAAGATAGTAAATATTGCTAAGAAACGATGGCAATTTTTACCATTTTTGAAAAGCGCCTAACATTGATATTTATGTCAGTAATCCAATAGAAAGTTTTAAAAATATCTTAAATAGGTATTATATGTTTGGTTCGATAGTGCAGTTACACAGTACAAAAAATATTTATTACAATTCTTGAAATGTTAAACGTTTTAATTCTAAATTCCTGACTAGTTTAGTAAAAGAAGTTTTAAAATCATAAGGACAATAATTAAAATAGCATTATAAATCAATTTGACAAAGGAAAAAGTCTGTTTATTACTTATAAAAGAAATATTATCGGAAGAACATTTCTTTCTTAGAAATAAATGGCGACAGTTAATTTCCAGCAGCAGTACGTAAGCTTACACAAATGTCCGAGAAGTTTAAATGATAAGAAGCTTGGAAAAAAGTGATCACACTTCATGATGATGCGAGTCGTTGTTTTATGAATAAATGATAAATAAGCAGCAGAATTTCTTAATAGGAATTTTTGATGCGAAAACATCTTTCACCATAACGGAAGGGTCGTGCCATTTTCCTATGTGAACACTGTGCTTTATGCTATAAGCAAAAGAATTGGTGCATCGTTCAAGTTTAAAAAATAGAGTCAGCCTTTGTGCTGTATAAACTGGGAATCCAATTTTTTTTCTTCAAAATTTAAGAAATATATTTCTGCAATGAAACTTCCCTTCAAACAGTTAAATAAAAAACAACTGTCTAATAGTGGCAAAACAGTCAAAGAGATAATTTCCAACATGCTGGTTAAACAAATTGGTTCTGTATTCAAATAATGCCTAAATGGATTAGACTCTGTGGAAATAATAACAACAGTTTGAAAATTGCGTATCTTAAGAGCGCAATACCGAAAATACTTATGAACATTTATAAATGTAAGGTAATTTATCTCTTCACTGGTGTAAAATAATTAGAGTTTCCCTTATATAAAAAAAAAAGTCGAAAAATTAGATGGTTTATCTTTTAATAAATCTTTTAATTTTTAATAAAAAAATAAATATTTTAATTAAAAAAAAAAAAAATAGTTGTAATGTTTGTGAATTGCAACAAATTTTTTTAAATTGTCTTTTTGCATCTAATAATTAACCTTCGAACTATTGATTCCTAGTCAGTTTTATTTTGAAAATTATAAAGATTTCCGGATATTTTACATTTTAAAGAGATATCAAGTGGAAAATCACTTATTTGCCTAAAATACTCTATCTTTTATGAAATATATTATTTTCATGAGCTTAGATAAAATTAACGTGACATTTTAAAAATTATATTTATACAGACAACAAGTTTTTATTTTATTTTTTTCATTTATTTTTGCTTACATGTTTTTGGCTGGAAACTGTTTACAGAATTTCTAGATTAAATGAACATATACACACACATTTATATATGTGTATGTGTGAGAGAGAGGGAAAAATGGTATTATTTTAAAGCATCAAATGATTTTCGTGAAAATAATCTAAGAATTCAGCCTTATTAACTTCAAGGCTTGATATGACTAGAAGAATTAAGCATCTGAGGACATTAAGTATGCATTAAAGGACATTTACTTTAATGGAATTTTTTTCTAGGCGCAAGCAGGAAGAGAAAGGACATTGTGAGAAGTCTGAGAAGATGTTTTTTTATAGATGTGGAACAGTTATTTAACAATAAAATCAAATCGTTTTGTTAGTATTTGAAAAAAATTTTTGGATAATTTAAATCTTTAAAAAATAAGTTAACAATGAGCATATTTTATATAAAAAAATGAATTTATGAATTTAATTCTATGTGAACTGAAAACTATGACATATGTTAAATTAGTTAAAGAATATAAAATAAATTATTAAGAAATAACTAATGAAATAAAAGGAATCAAAATTACAAGTAAATATAATTATCAGAGTCCCACTAACAAGCTCAGATCCAGGGATGTGGAAATGAGTTTTACTTGTTGATGAAATGGTTTTTCACCCTTTTAAATGTCTATTTATGCATGTGATCAATTTTTTTCCGTACACTGCAGGCTGTTCGTACATTGTGTTGCACTTGAGTACACGTTCTTTTAAGTTTAGACTTGTGTATAAGAAATTTACATTCGTAAATAACACAAGTCTATTTTAAGCTTTCTTATAGTTTTATAAATTCACAGGCAACACAAAAAAAAATTTTTCTTATCATAACTTTCACAGTATGCTTCATTCTTGCGTTTAATTCTTTCAAGGTTCGAGCCTGGACCTGGGTCTGATTTTAGATTCAATTCTGGCTGATGTCCGGTATCTTTATACACATAACAATGAACAGATTTCATTAAGAAGCCATTGCAAACGCAAAAAAGATTTCTATGTACCAAGCAAATAAAACTCAGATTGTGATAGATTGGGGCTGAATTAAGTTTTCCCCACCAATCGCAACTGCCACTTGTACATCATACTATATGCGTACTCATCAGGTGTAATTTATCTGTTACATTCATGAAGACATTTATAATATCTGAAAAATTACTTGCTGAAAAAAATCTGGAATCAATAGAGATGAAAGAATGTGCAAGCGCGCGTTGCTGATATAATATAAATCTACATCTTCTAATTGAATTTTGAAATTTCTTGAGTCACAGAGAACAGATCTTTGTAAGGAGTTTCATTTAAAGAAAGCCGCTTGGGATCTAATATAGGTTTTCGGAACAATATATTGCCAAAATAAAAACTGTATTAGAAAAAAAAACTTTTTTTAAGAAAAATGTATAAATTATAAATTTTTTGTGTGAGTGCTTATGAGTTTTCATACAACATATTTTACCTATTTGTGCTATATGAAAAATAAATAAGTTTATACATAGTATGCTAAATTTTTATTATTACTTTAGATACTCTTTTTTCCTGAAGTGAGTTACAATCATTTATATCGTTGTTTTTTCCCTGGCCTTCGGGGAAAAATAATTTCTTATGTCACATAATATATCTTTTTCTTAGAGTACTACATAATTTTTGTAGCACACCTTTCCCTCATTTATGCTTTCTTTTTAACTTAAAAGTCATAAACATACGTATATTGTTGTACTTCATATAATCCAGAATTCACTTTCTCCTAACCTTGATGAGCATTTCAAGCCTTCCATTGTCCCGCTGGAAGATAATTTTATTAGTTCCAGTGAACATTAGATGCACAAGTGTAAGGGTCTTCAACACGAAGAATTACTGCGTCCTCTGAACTTGTTTCCATTTCCGCTGCTGAGAGAAAGAATTCTCCAGCCAACCTTGTCCGAGAATTTATTTTATGTCGTATTCTCGGAATCGGAAACGCACAAGAGGTGTTTACCACGACATTCTGAATTGTGATAAAGAACAATTTAATAACACTTCCAACGTTCAAAATGAAGAGTTATTTTCACTTTCTAGAATAAGTTCATTTATTTGTTTAGTTCAATGATGATATATACAAGACATAACGAAAATCTCGTGACAAATACAAATAATGTTTTAATGATTCCTCAAAGAATCACGTTTTATATGGCGTAAAAATATTGTGTGATAAATGTTTAATAAATAAATTATTTTAAATTAATTTAGTAGTCCTTCCATTCCTTTTAAAATAAAAAATATAATTTTTTGTGGATAAAAGTTTCAATTTGGTAAACTTTTATCAAATAAAAAATTTAGGAAGACTCATAAATGAACATTTAATATTAATATTCATTGAAAAGTTGAAATTGATGTATGTGAATGTGGTTAAATATAAGGTCTTTTAGTATGCAAATGAAATATTTAGTTAAACTTCTAGTTTATTGAGTGTCCTCTACTCAAACAAATCATGGAAAATGCACAAAACACATAATAAAATCAATTGTAAAGGGGTAACAATTTTCCTACTCCATGTTAAAATGTGTATAACAACTTGCCTCTAAACTTAATTTTTCATAGAATTTTACCTGTATTTGCGTAACACCTTTTGTCACCTTCACAATAAAATATACTTCTTCATTAGAATAACGTTTTCATAATCACACAGTTAAATATACTAATTTCTAAATTTTTTATAAAATTTATGATATTTACAAATTTTAATTCGCTTTGTAATTTATGACACCAAAATATGCCAACAACATTACAGTTTGAAGTGGAGCTAGCATTGTTGAATAGTTTGATATGAATTTCTTTAATGAAAAAGAGTATATATTCAGTTGTCAAAGGCATATAATTTTCAAATTATAATATTAAAAATAGGTAATTATCATGAAGTAAAAAGAAAAATAAAGAGTATAAAATGAGACTTTTCACAATAATTAAGAAAAATTCCATTTCCTAACTCTATGCATACCCTATTAAAAGATTCTTTAAAAAAATAGAGGTTTTTACTTTTAAATTCATGCACATATTTCCTGACATACTTCCACCAAGTTTTTCATGTATGATTTTTCACTGAATTCATGAGCCCTCATGTTTGAAAAATAAATTTTAATTAGGTACATAAAAAAATATTTTTTTTTCAATTAATATAGCCCTAATTTTTTACACAGATACTACTTTCAAAAAGATATTATATTTATTCTGATATGTATAATTTCAATGTGAGGACAAGGTGGCAAAAGATTTTTTAAAACATTATAAGTCAAACATTTTTATTGTGAAACGCAAGCAAAAAAGGAGGCGATTAAGAACTTCAGTTTTTTCCTCACCCAGTAATCTATTTTATTCTTTAAGGCGAACTATGAAAGTAAGGGCTGATTCTTTTCACGAAACTTTGCAGGTATTGAAGTGTGGCATTTTTACCAGTTTGGAATCTTGATTCTCAAATAGGTCGCTACTTTTAGAATTCTGGTAATGTTCTATGTATCCAAATGCTAGTACCCTAATGTTTTTGTTACCGTGGATTTAATATAGTTTTTGTTTGTACAGATAAATAAGAAATATCTGTGATAGGAAATTATTTTTTTGGGTCCTCTCCCTTAAGATGCTCCACTGAAGAAACATCTGATTTGTCATCAGAAATAAGATAAAATAGTAAAGAATTTTTTTTAATTAAAAATGAAATTAAGCGTTTAATGTTTGATATAATGAAATAGTCTTTCAGTAATACTAGATTTTACAGAGAAAGATTAAAATTGCTTAACGGGTATTATTTACTTAACAGGTATTATTATACACAATTGTCTCTTGACAATCATTTCAACGGTTCGTAGCAATTGCTTAGACACATTTCAATAAGCACACATTTGAAGAATTTGTCAAAAATTTTTATTTCAATAAAATATTTTGTTTTAATATATTTTTTGTCATATGAATTAGTAAAAAAATGTCCTTTTTTACTTCTAATAACAATCGAGGTAGTGACTTTAAGGAAGTTTTTTTTTAAGATAAAGGTTTTCAAAAATAGTTTCTTGATGTAATTCATGATGGTTTCTTATTTACTTGCTCACTAGGAGGAAAAAAAAAACATTTTTTAAGTAAATTCTATGTATAAAATTGAATATCTATTCAAATTCAAACCCCTTCATGGATTTCTGTTAAAAATTGGAATATGTGTTCCTTATAATTTAAAAAGATTAATAATGCTGCTAAAAAGTTGTTAATTTCATGAGAGCGAAAAGCGTAAAAACAATTTAGTGGTATGTTCTGGAATTATGAATCTGCTTAAGTTAGTAATCTGTTGCTTGATGTGAAAATTCTTAAATTTATATCGACTAATTTAATTTATTGATTTATCCCTTCCATAGGAAATGCTGACAAGAATTAAAAATAAAATGAAAATATTGAATCAAGAATTAAAATATTATATTTCCTAAGCAGTTAAATTCAGTAACTTGAAATTTGATTTATTACACTTCATTATACTTTTTAAACAGCGCTTATAATAATATTAAATATTCTTACCATTTCCTCAAACGACATGAAGTGAAACTCAGAAATAGATTCTGTGATTTAGAAAATTCCTTGAATGAATTATCTCAATTTATAAATGTATAAATTTATATGTTTCAGCATAACTTTGGGATACTTAAAACAATATTAACCAAACATTCATACGGATAGAAACCCTAATATGGAAAAAGTGATGTGAGAGTAAGATAAACATGGATGAAGATTTTTACTTCACGGTTATTGTATAAAAATTACTAAGAAAAAATAATGAATAATATACCTATAATTTAAGAGATTACTGAAATAAATTATGACTCCTGATATCGCTTGTATCTAAACTTAGTACTCTATTGATACAATAGTCTGATATAATAAAATGTATTCAAATGACAGAGATTAATATTGAAGTCGATTAGTGGCCGACGCTATGTCACTTAAGTCGAAAAATATTGTTGGAACAAAAGGCTTTTTTGAACTTGAAAAATAAAGGATTCCTTTTTGAAGAAGTGGTCTCTAGTGGGTTTTATGTTCTTTGTCAAAATCAATAAGTTTAAGAAACATCAATTGAAAGACCCCTCCACGCTTTTTTTACAAATAACTTCATGTTGCTTCCTAAGGAATCCTTTCATTCACAGATTTATTCTTGCTTATTGATATGAGCCCCGCTTAGTGCAAACAAGAATTATGATTTGTAAAGTATTTTGCTTTCTTAGATTTTTATAAATTTTCCATATTAAAAAAAAACGTGCATTTAAAGAAAAACAGCAGAAGGTAAGTAAAAGAAAGAAATATCGCCAAGGTAGTTGTCATAGTACTTAAGTACCTAATTTGCTTTCCATATTTTATTAACCAATTTGAATGTCTTAGGAAATAACTCAAGTTAGTAACAATATTTTCATTTTATTTTTGATTCTTATGTCTGATATGAATAATTCTGCAAAGACTTCTTCACCGTGTAAGAAAATTTAAGTTTATATTTTCAAAATATTATGAAGGAGATATTATTCCCACCACCGATTGATTTCTGATGGATTTCATTATTTTGTAATAGAGTATAGCTTTAAATGAACTCTGGAAACATAATTCTTAATTCCATCCCATAATCTGAAATTTGAAATTATGATCCTATTGCACTTTACCTGGATATTTTTAGATTCCATGTGAATACTTATTTTTACAGCTGATAAATATAATCCTACGAGAAAGGAAGATATGATGATTAAAATAGAACACATCTTCGTATTACTTTTAAAAATTGCATTTGAGTGTTTTCCAAGAAATGGATCATAGCGATTGTTTTAATTTTTCAATATACAAATTCAAAGATTGAGTACTGTCAGAAGGTTTGAAATACAAATGTAAACTAAGTAATTTTGAGAAAAAATAGATTAAATTCAAATAAAACAAAAATTATGTTACTTTGTTGATTGTTAACAAGAATTTTAGTTAAAAAAATAATCAGTTTTGTTTTCATAATTTATTGAAATTAAATTTTTAAATTTTAATTGATTTGCCACATTTTTATGTTATAATTCAATTTGATTGATAAAGTTATTTTTTTGAAGTATTTTTTCCCATCATATATTTGATTAAAAAACTTAAACCGAATAAAGTTAAATGCCTTATTTTAAATAATAACCAAATAAATTAAAAAGAAAAAGTATTTCTTAAAATAAAATATTTTGAGAAAAAATTGTTTTTATTAAATTAGACACATTCTGAAAAGTCATTCGCAATTATTAAAAATCGTAGAAATTTAATTCCTACATCTAAAATTTTATAGAATAATTTTTACGTGAGACTAATTTTAAATTGAAAATTGATATTTTAAATTGACATATTTCTTTTGAATATATTGTGAAAATTCATTAGACATATTATGAAAATTTTAAATTGACATATTTCTTTAAAGTATAGATTTTATAATCGAATGATTTATCATTTTAGTGATATTTTTTTGGAATAGGAATGATATGCTGTTAAAAATGTTATCTTGCAATATGTACATTGTTAAAGATACGTGTATTTTTTATGAATTAGTCCACTTAGTTAAATATTCTTTTTATTGATTTAAAGCTATATAGAATAAAATTAAAGATAATTTAATATATTTTTCTTCAATTTCATTTTTTCATAATTTCTTAACATTATCCATATAAATTGTTAAAGATTATGAAGGCGTTCGTTTATTCCCGTAAAACTGACTAATGAAGAAGTTTTAAAAAATCCCTCTTCCGAGCATATAAAATGTATTAACTTTAAACAATTTAGAAATCATTGCTCATGAATTAAAATACGAAACGTATTTTAATTCACGTCAATTATATGACGATTTTCATCTCGTTACAACTAAACTGTCTCGGCATTAGACAGCCGTTTTAATGGTTTCATAATTGATCGTTTCTTCGCTATAAAGAATGAAAAAGAAAATTGCTTTTTATCTGTAATTTCCGAATAAAAAAGTGCGACTTGATTGAAAATTGTAATAAACTTGTTATATCACATTCGACACTTTTTTTTTTTTTTTTGTCTGGAGCAAGGATAAGGACAAATAGAAATTTTATTTACAAATAGGTAAATTTAATTAAACACATTAATTTGCACTAATTGTGAATCTGCTGTCTTCATATGAGCATATTTTAAATTGTAGAGATTTTAAACTGTACATAAAAAGTTTTGAAACAAAGTTCACTCAAAAAGTTCACCTCATGATTTTTTTAGTTTTTCTGAAAATTTTTGAACTTATAGAGTTGGATTGATTTTGTCATGCTAACAAGGGATCAGAAACAACAACAATATTTTTAGATTTAAGAAACCTTACTTCAGAATATTGATTTAAATCTTCTGTTGGAAAATTATTTAATATGAACATATAAAAAACATTCTCAAAAGTTACTCAATCTGCATTTTTCATTATTACATTATTATGCATATTTTTAATGATAATTAGTATAGTTGATGTTTCCTAACAAATTTTAGATTTTATTAAACATGTAGTTTGAAAATGATATCTAATACATTTTAACATAAGGAAACTTTTTTATTGCTTCATTTTATCACATTTTTTTAAATAGAATCCAAAAAAAAAAAAAAAAAAAAAAAAAAAAAAACAAGTTTTTTGTTCTCTAAATGTTTGATTTAGAATCTGTATGAAAAGTTTGGTTCCGCATTTTTTAATGTAAGGCCTAACTTATTATATTGATAAAAATAGTTTTCTGATTTGAAGGAAGTTTTCGGATGAAAAGTAATTTGATTTGAAGTGTTTTTTCCAAAGTTTCTGTCGAAATCATATATTTATAACTGTAAATTGAAGAAAATAAAGATGACTCGAGAGATTTAGACACTTAAAAAAAGCTTAATCATTACAAAATATTATTCTGGATTATATGGAAAACAACGCTTGATGCTGTGAATACAAAAAAATAATTCTTCTGGAAAAACATTCTAAGAGCCTTATAATATATCTCTCTTCACAAAAGTATAATAACGTGATTCAATCGTTCATCACTCTCTTAAAAAGTTCTATAAATATATTAAATTCCAAAGGAAATTATTTTCCAAAATTTTGAAAGACTTAAAAATACTACGCAAAATTCATAAAAATTAACAATTGTTCATAGAAATCCTCCGTCCTGACCTTTGTATCCGGGTCCTGAAGCATCTTGCGTAAAATTGTAGACCATATAAGTGCTTATGTTCCCAATGAATACATTCTTTATTTCCCCCAAGTATGAAAGTGTTCTTTTGGCGCCTTGTCTGTGACTCAAGAACAGAAGAAGAGGTAAAAGTGCTGTTTATTTATTTATCGTCTAATGAAGTCAGGCGATTTCTTCAAATATGTTCGTACGATACGGACAAGTGACTAAAGAAGGCAAGCGATTATCACTCATCAGGAAGAAGCTGCTGAGGAATAAATTACTTCCACTTATCAACAAAAAATTTACTTTTAAATTTTTTGTTTCCTCATCTTGGTAAGAAACTGGTAAGAATTTTAAGATACAAGCTGAGATCTAAAATTGGACTGACATTAATCCTTCTTTTAATGGATGTACTTGTTGTACTCTCTTTTCATCACCCAGATAAATATTTTTAGAATTAAGTGAGTTATATTGCCGCCTACTTATAATTAGGTTTTCAAGAGACCAATTGATGATGAATAATCAGTCGAAACAATGCAAATTTTTTAAACTCTTCTTTGGAAAATATTGCTTTCTATATTTGGAAAATATTTTAACGAAAATATTTAAGACATTCCTATTTGAAGGTCTAATAAGTTGCCACTAAATAACTGAGTGCAGGACATAAAGAACAAATTTTCATTTAACTATCGCATTCAAATCTTGATCTGATACATTTAAATCATTCAATTTCATAACGAAGCTACTAGTCACAATAAACAAAACATTACAATAATATATAACCAAAAATGTTAAAAACAAATCTTGGGATTGCAATTAAAAGACCATATTTTTTTAATTATCATCATTTTTATCAGCTTTCCATACTTTGAAATCAAGAATTTTACCATAGTTTCATAGTTGCCTCAACCTAGCGCACTAAATGTAACCCATCTCCCTTCGAATCGATTTATAGAAAGATAAACTGATTTATACAAAATAAATGATACTGTAGATTTCCTCTTTTGTTCTTCTACATCAGAATATTTCAAAACAGGAATATGTTCTAAGAAACTTATTTTGAATTTTAATCAAATTTTTACTCAAAATTTAAGTCAGATTTGAAATTTGTATCCATTTTTGATTAGAACGAATCCACGCGTGAGTACAACGTTTAAATTCATGTGCACATGTACAAAAAATCTTTTTATTTCAAACACTATTTAAAAATATGTAATAGATTTATTCAAACTAACAAAATATTATTGTACTTGAATATATTATTATGAACTAGAAAGATAAAATATCAAACAAAGGCAAAACAAGTTCTCTTTGATTTGAACCCAATTCGCAAAAATTTCTTAAATTTCGTTTAAAATGAATCGTTTAAATTTTTTTTAAACTTTTTTGCAGAAAAAAGTAATTTGAATGTAAAAAAACAATTGTGTGTTTTGAAATTGAATTGGTAAACTGATTTACGATCTACATTTTTACCTTTCACTCGAAAGTCAAATGAATATAATTTTGCAGTTGAATATAATGATTATTTTAGGAATAAATTTTTAATGAAAAATATTATTATAAGTGTTGTATAAAATGTCAAATTTTTATCCAAATTACAATCTCAATAATGATAACTATAGAATTTTCAGATACCTGGTTAGTGCCGTAATATAGAAAAATTATTCCATCGAATATTGAAATTTTATAAATATATGTATTTGAGTAATAATGAAAACTGGTAAGAAAATAGTGTACTTTCAGACTGGTAACATAAATATCAGGAATTTTCTTATAACTTTAATATGAAGTAAATTTCAATTTTATATTTAAACCCCACTCTTTAAAATCAGACTTCAAGACTATTTTTATCTATGAAAAGATATTGTGATAATACATTTTGTTATTAATAATCATAAATATAACTAAAAAGTGAGCTAACAGTGCATTTGATAGATATTTTAATATATTAAGAGTACATCATACAGTATTTTTAATAATGCCTTCCTTGTTGGATGGTGATAAAACTGTTTCACTGAAATTTTAATTCCTGTGTTATTGGTGTTTTTTAAAGCTATAATTTATTTATATTGAGATAAAGAATAAAAATTCCAAGCTTTTAATTTATTAGCTTTTCATAAGACTCGCCGATTCGTTTGAATTCGAATGCAGTATTTGATATGTTGTGTATTTTAATTTTAATGTTTAGTTAATTTATCCTTAATTAAAATGAGTTCACACTTACGATTGTTTTCTTTTTCGTATTTTTAAAATTAAGCTGATATTAATAATAAAAACGTGATGAAGATATGTAATTCCAAGTGCAATATTTTAGTGTAAAAATAATGATCTAAGATTATTCGAAGTATAACTTTTAAATATTTCCTTTTGTTATACTTGTTAAAGGTTTCAATGGATTTTTTCAAAAATTTAAAACGCAGAATTTGAGATAGTGCAATTTAAAATGCAATCCCGTCTATTTTCTTTTCTTTCTTTTAGAATACTAAATTCAAATAATCGCAGCCCTCTTGCTTGTAACTTGAGTATAGTGATCTGTAACATCTTCTGCAAATGGAATGTCCGACAATTTTTAAACATTCATTCTTCTTCTTCGAATATCACTTCAGCAGCATAATTACCAGAAGTTGAGTACACTGTCTCCCGCCCCAGCTGATTCAATAAATTCTGAACACTGAATGATATTCAGTGACGCAAACGAAAGTCGTCTTTCTGACGTCAAATAGGATTTTACATCTCCCCCTTTCGATGCTTTTCCTAAAGCAAACGTTTGACATTCGACTCGACCCACTTTCTCGTCCACTTTTTTGAACAATTAAATAGTGTGGCACTCTAAAGTCGTCGCGACGCCTTATGTTTTTCTTTTTCCCGTCGACACTGAGCAGAAAGAACAAAGGCCATGTATGTGGCGATGTGATTGACGTGCATATATTATTTTGTTTTTAAGGCATCTCGCGAAGGCTAAACCTTCAAATACTATTTATAACAATACTTTTAATGATTTGTTTCCATAAATTACTAATAGATTGTTTCCCACATACACAAATTCTCTATTTATAAGTATTCTTCTAAGAATATTTGAGAAGGACTTAAAAATTCAGAAAAATAATCTACATCATTAAATTTTCTGAGAGTATTATGTTTTTATTTAAAAGTTCTGTGTTCACTTTGTAAAATTATAAACGTTATTTATTTATTTTTGCTATATTCTGGATGTTATTGAAAAGTGAGAATTTTTATCATTTATTAATAAACATTTTAATTATTGTGTAGATCATTTTTGATCAACTCCATTTTAAATGTTGCTATCTATTTAATCAATGCAAGTAATTTTAAATTTCTGAAATTAATTTCTAAAGCTAACTTAGGGCTGCTTAAAGAACATTAT